>JAQZBX010073891.1:0-14842 GCA_029593785.1 Cabassous unicinctus
AAATGAAGTCGTGAAGCATATAACAACATGGATGAACCTGGAGGACATTATGTTGAGTGTAGCAAGCCAGGCACAAAAGGACAAATACTGTATGATTGCGCTATTATGAACTAAATAGATTGTGCAAACTCATGGAGTTAATAATTAGAATATAGGTCACCAGAAAATAGAAGGAGGGTAGAGAATGGAAGGCTGAGATTTAATCTGTGTAGAATTGGCAAAAAGGTTGTTGGTAAATCCTTGGAAATGAATAGAAACAGTGAAAGCATATCATGGTGTTTGTAACTAGCAGTGCTATTGTATGGGTATGACAGCGGTTGAAAGGGAAAGTCTAAGGTCATGTATGTTACTAGAAGGAAAGCTAAGAACTGTAACATAGGACTGTATAAGATAGTAAAACCTCATGTAAAACAAGAATTTGGGTGATATTGCATATATAAGACTGTTTTTGCAAACTATAAATACAAATATACTAGAAAGAAGGAAAAAGAATAGCAGCTATGCTTGGCAGGGGAGGCATAGAGAGATTGAGAGGTGATAAGTTTTGGTTGTTTGGTTTTTGTTTATTATTATTATCAGAATAATGACAGTGCCCTAGAATGATTGAAGTGATGAATGCACAAATATATGATTGCACCGAATACCATTGATTGTACACTTTGGATATATTTATGCTTTATTAATATATGCCAATAAAATTGAATTTTTTTTTTTAAAAAAGTGAAAATAGCCAAAGACACCTCAGGGGCACCATCAAAAGTACCAATATACACATATGGAAGTCCCAGAAGAAGAAAGAGAGAAAGGGGCTGAAGGAATATTTAAACAAATAATGACAGAGAACTTCCCAAACATAGCAAAGGATATGAATATGCACATCCAAGAAGCCCAGAGAACACCAAATAGGATAAACACAAAGGAAAAATACACCCCTTCACAAACTGATGACAATCTAATGCAAAGGACAAGAAGAGTGTTCTGAAAGCTGCAAGAGAAAAGCAATGTGTTATGTACAAGGGAGCCTCAATTAGATTGAGGGCTAATTTCTCATAGAAACCATGGAGACAAGAAGGCAGTGGATTGAAACACTTAAAGTGCTGATGGAAAACAACGGCCAATAAAGAATTTTTTATCTGGCAAGACTTTCAAAAGTGAGGGCGTGATTAAGATATTTTTAGATAAGCAAAAGCTGAAAGATTTCATCACCACTAGACCACCACTAGACTCCAATGCTAAAGGGAGGAAAGGACCCTAGGCAGCCATCCAAAGTGGCATAAAGAAATAAAGACCTTTGGTAAAGGTAACAATTTGGGTAATTATAAATCCCAGTATTATTGTAGTATATTGTTTGATATGTAACTCAATTTCTTACTTCCTACATGTACTAAAATGCAAATGCATAAAAAGTCATGATAAATCTATGGCTTTAGACATTTAATGTACAAAGATATAAAAGTGATAACAAGTACAAAAAAGAAGTAGGGGCACAGAAGGGTAGAGGAAAAGTATATGTATATGCTATTGAAGTTAAGTTGGTACCTAACCAAATATGATTGTTATATATCTAAGATGTTAACTTTTAACCCCATGGCAACCACAAGGGAAATAGATGAAAAATATATCCAGATAGTAAAGAGAAGGTGCACATATGGTACAATACAAAAAATCAAATAAATATCAAAGTAGGCATTAACAGAATGCTTGAGGGACAAAAAAGGTCTAGGACATACATAGTCTAAATAGCAAAATGGCAGAAGAAAGTCTTACATTATCAGTAGTGACTTTAAATGTAAATGGATTAGACTTTCCAGTCAAAAGGCAGAGATTAGGAGAATGGATTAAAAAAAACAAAACCATGACCCAACTATATGCTGTCTGCAAAGAGATTCATCTTAAATTCAACAATACAAGTAGATTAAAAGTAAAAGGATGAAATATATATATATATATATATATATATATACACCCTGCAAATCGTAACCAAAAGAGAGCTGGGATAACTATACTAATAGCAGACAAAACACTTTGTCAAAAACAGTTATGAGGGACAAAGATGGTCATTATATACTGATAAATGTTACAGTTCAACAAAAAGATGTAACAGTTATAACTATATATGCACCTAAGAGCAAAGGCCCAAAATTTATGAAGCAAATACTGACAGATTTGAAGGGAGAAACTGATGGTTCTACATTAATAGTAGGAGATTTTAATACGCCACTTTCAATAATGGATAGACCATCTAGTCAGAAGGTCAATAAGGAAATACAAGGCGGATCATACTCTAAAGCAACTACAACACCAGGCACCATTTGAGCTAATAAAAGAGGCAGTGAGTAATACCTCTGGCACTGAAGTGAAGTGTTAAGATGAGTGGCTAGAGATGACACCGAAAACTTGGGGGAAAGATCATGGAAAAGCTTAAACAACAGACTAAGGAATTATTTCTATAAGTAAAAAAGAGTAAATTCATATTTTTAAGAATGAAAAAGACATTGGGGAAATCTGTGCTTTGAGATTATTAGCCTGACATTTGTGAGCAGGATAGTTTGGAGACAGAGTGTCAGTGTACATGTGTATCACACACCAAGCAAACTTGGAAGATAAGATCCTGGGACATATTTTTGACTGTAATAATCCAGCACTCCCCCAAAAAAATCTCAAGAATTTTACTAGGTGAAGTCAAACTAAAAGGATCACTGAGGGAAGTCTTAAAATGGAAAAGACATAAAGCACACAAAGCAGGCCACTGGAGTAGAGAGTATAGGAAAAAAGAGGTCTGTCTCAAGGTGATGATAGTGGGTGTTAAGCCAGAAGGACCATTTACCCTCATCACACCATCTCATTGCCAGCTCACTGAGCAGCAGGGCAAGCTCTGAAATTCTGAAACCCACGATAACCTTCCCACTTATCAAACCTAGAATGAGCACTGAGGCAACAGAACATTTGGGAGATGATGAAGGCATGAGCAGATTGCTGACCATGTGAATGCAAGGGTGCAGATAACAATGAGGTTCAGAAGGAACCATGGTCTCAGAGGGCAGTTAGGAGGCCCTATTAACTAGCTATATAACCCCGAGCAAATTATTTAATCCCTCTGGACCTCATTTACTTCTTGTATCAAAATGAAGCATAGTAAATTTTAAACGAGGTTACAGCCAATCTAAGATCACAAAGGTTCCTCCTTTCTCTTCTAAAACTCACACATACATGTTCACCAAAGGTCGTGTCTTAGAAAAATCAGTCTAATAGTTACCATTTTTAGTAAGCCTGTATGTTGAAGACTGGTATCTCCTAAATCATCCTCCATGTAGGTTCACCTACAGGAATATTCAGACACTGAAGTGGAAATTTATTCAGATAAAGTAAAGGCTGGGATTTTCTAGTTATCACAGAAGAATTATTTTGTTGTTGTGTTCATTTTAATCTATCTTAAAGGAAACCCCAAAAGGCTTTTTGCATAAATACTTTGAGGATATCATCTCTGATTATGTTTTCTATATAATTTCTCTATAAAATTCTGTGGTAAACTGTATTTAAGCCAACTTTTCTTGTAGTCTAATTATTTAGTAAAATACAAAAATTGAAGCTAGTAAATTGTCCCTCCGCAAATGAATTTTCATTAATCAAAATGCTCCTGGCTTTAACCAAAGAACTTCATAAGAAAGACATTGTAGCATAAATAAGTCACATAGTCCCATCATTGAGAACAGAATATAAAATTAACTTTAGCTCCAAATCTTATTTCAGCTTTCATTATGTTTATGTATTAGTTTGATTTGCCACCCCTCCAAAAAAGTTAAAAAGGAATAATTTCCCCAATTGTATCTTTGCAATACCTTTCAAAATTTAGTCTTTTACCTTATTTCCTATTACCTTACATTATCCCTAAGCATTCTCTTTCTGACAATGTGATATTTATCTTTCATTCACAAAACACCACTCAGAATAATATGTTTTTGAAAATTGTCTAGTAATTTTTTCAGATAGTAATATTGCAAGGATGTTCCAAGTCTCTAGAATTGCCCTAATTAACATCACCTAGCTGATTGCAAGTAAGTTTGCTTGAAGAGCACCATTATAAAGGAGAAGTATAAAATATTCCTATGAATATTTTCAAAATTATACAGCTAGTCTGATTATTTACATGCTTCAGTATATTAAGGTGTTTTCATTTCTTGTTCTTAGCGCTTTGAGGTAGATTAATAATTTGATTAAATTAGATGTGACTATATTACTTCTCTATTTCATGATCCACATATTTTCAAGGAAAAATACAATAATATTTATAGCATATACATGTGAATAACAAATCTATAAAATATACCTGAGAATGTGAACTTTTTAAAAGCATATAGCTACTAAATGAAATCCAATAAAATACAAATATTTCTTCCACTCTTCAGTAAATGGAAGCTCATATAAATGCTTGAGGATTGAATATTTGCTATCATTGGAATAAAAGAAAGGAAGCCAGATGCTTTAAAGTAGAACACAAAAGCAGCGTTTTTAAAATGCCTGAAATCCCATCTTGTCGTTGAGCTGTCATTCAAGCCCTTAGACTTTGCCCATATATTCTATTCACTATTCTTGTTCTCAACCTGTGATACCTGATTCCTACATTGGCTATTTCCACCTTTTGTTCACAAGTATTTCCTCTTAACAATGCACCATTCAGAAAAAGGTATGTCTTTGAATTGTCAACTAGTACTTTGCTCTGATAAAAGATGCCACTATAGTGTTTCAAGATTGTATGTTAGAAGTCTTGAAATTAACACCATTTGTTGACTATTAGAAATGAGTTTGTTTGACAAGTGGCACTTTAGAAAATACAGTCAATAACATTGAAAAAAAAGATTCTACATTCCAAAATGTATAAATATTAAGCATAGATTAATATGATATCACTTTAAATGATTTATAAAGTTTATTCTCAGTATGATTTCAGCATGTGCTTATTATGACATATTCATTATATAGTAAAATCTCTGTTCCCCCAGACAACATAGGGCAAAAAACTGGGCAAATTTAAGTAATTGGAGAAAAAAATAAAATGGCCATAAGTTTTCTGTAGATGTAGGTCAAATATATAGATCAGAGCAAGGTCTCAAATGTCCAGAATCTGAAAAAAATATAACTAAACCAAAAAAAAAAATTAAATTGGAAGAATTACACTGCACTTCCTTCAAGTAACTATAAAGCTAATTTTCAGAAACAATGCTGCAAATAATTTAAAATGTAAGAAAAATTTAGGTGGATTAAAATTGTTTGTGTTAAATTCAACAATGGATTTAATATTTTATTTATATCATATTAGAATAATATATTTGAATATAATGTTGGATGTAATTTTGGATACAATAAATTATATTAATCTACAACTTTCTAAAATACTTTAAAGCACAAACCACAAGTCATGAAAAATTATCTTTTATTTCAAAATATTTTACTTGAAAAAATTACAAGCGACAATAGTGTAAACTATTTTAAATGATTGGAAATGACTTATTTGGGCTTATTGAATATAAACCTTATTTTCATTTCTTGATATTTTGGATTTAAAATTGGCATTTTTCTGTAATTACAAGATTTAGCTACAAGTTGAAAAAAATTTTTAATTTTTAAAGTTCTCATATATTTTCCTTTTTTTACAAAAATAGAACTTCTCATTAAAACAGATCACCACATGAACAATGAACTAGCACAGCGCCTTCCATGAAATATGTATTTAAATTATTTTGTATATTTTTCCAGAGATGTCTTAGACATATGCAAGCCCATATCTGTGTGCATGTGTGTGTGCAAAAGAATCATATATATGGTTTTTCCACAAAAGGCAGTAAACTATACACTTAACAATACTTCTCAGAAATATTCAATAGAAAACAGCTTCCATATTCCTGTTTTACAGCTTTATAGTATTCCATTGAGTGAATGCACCACAATTTATATATGAGTCTACTGTTGATAAAAATTGGCAAAAATCAATACTATTATTAATAAAAAGTTGTGTCTAAAATATTTAGATTGTCTGCCATCTCTTTCTAATATACACAATGGTGCTATAAATAAACTTTTAAAAATGTCATATCCTACATGTCTAAGTATATCTATAGAATAAACTAGCAGTGGAATCTTTGGCAAAAGAGGTATTTTGCATTTGTAAATGTGATAAATGTTTGCCAAATTGCCCTCCATACAGGCTGTACTAATTATACTCTCATTAGCCGTATATGAGAGTAACAATTTCTCCACACCCTTTCAACATAGCATGTTGTCAAACATTTTTATCTATGCCAGTCTGACGAATGAAAAATGGTACCTCACTGACTGCAGTTTCATTCTCCGTTTTTCTTACACTGAGGTGAAAGTCTTAATATGTTGAAGGATACATTTTTAAAAGAAAAAACTCCAAGGTACAATTTGGCCAATTGGTTACTAACACTTTAAAACTACTAACTTATTCAATCTAATATTATTCCTGTTATTACAGCTATTCCTACCAAAGGCCAACTCCTCCACTTATGCACAAGGTCCCATCTTCTCACTTCTTTTCCAATTCTCAAAATTCCCACCTGACCTTTGTAGTCTTTCTTCCTCAACATTCCAGAAAAATAGCTTATCAAGCTCACAAGTGAAAGCCAAGTGAAGAAGAGTGTTTCTAGGAGAAGGGAGGGATCAAGAGTTTTAAAACTGCAGTTAGGTCAAGTAAGATGACCTGGGAAATGCCTACTGGATTCAACAACATGGAGAAGACAGTGAGCATAGACACTTCCTATGAGGCCTTTACTATAAAGGAAAGCAGAGAATGAGATAAATTTGGAAGGAGTTAGGAGGTCAAGGAAGTTTTGTTTTGTTTTGTTATTTCATTTTCTGTTTAAAAGGCATGTAGGGTGCTTGCATGCAAATGGAAATGATCCACTGTGTGTAGATGACCACTTTTAACCTGGTCCTCAACTCAGAAAAGTACTGGACAAGTCCAGGGATTGCCTGCAATGGAATTGATGAAATCATACCTATGGTTTTTCCAGTTTGTCAAAAATTATTTCTAACTAAAATATTTGTAAAGTCTATTTCTATCTAATGGAACAATTTTTAAATGCATCCTTTTCTCTAATTTGTCACACTTACCCCCTCCATCATCTATTTCTTCTTCCTAAAACATCCCTCTGAACATACTTAAATCTTCCTACTATTTTTCTGGTCAGAAAACTTATATTTAAATGTAAATGTTTCAAGTTTATAAATCCATTTAGACTTCAAATATACATGGCTATGGATTTCAGTCATAGCTGAAATGTATTGCTAACTTCTTGAAGTAAGAAATCCCACCATCTACTTTCCCCTACTATCTAAGCCACGGCTTGATGTGGAAATATATAAAACTTTTTTGCAGACATTGAATAAAACTGGGATCCTGCTTTCAAAGTGCAGGCATGAGAAGAAGATTTTGGTAGACAAGATTTTATTGTCAGAGTAACAATAAAGGAATAAGATAATCCCCAGAGATCCTGCTCTAGACCTCCCCAGCCAGCTGCCATGACTCCTCACCTGGCTTCTCCTGGGAAACACAGGAAAAAGTAAAATGAGAGATCAGGACAGAGCCTGGACACAGCCCTAGGCTAGGATTTGCTATTAAGTAAACAGCTTCTGACCTGAACTTGATATTCCAGCATTCTCTCTCTTTGACAGAGCCAAAATAGCAGGAGCTGTACAATGGAGCTCCTAATTTTCAGTTGGCCTTCAAGTGAGATCACTTTACATGCATACATTTTATCACTTGAGCACACTGCTCTTCCCAAAAGGATACCCCTCTCAAGCTGGATATTTAGAGTCAAAGAAAGCAGGTCGCTGGAATCAAAGCCCACTAGCCACAAAAGACACCCACTTAAGTTAAATATATCCACTCAGTTGTCGAATTTGGACTCTAATTTGAGCACGCATGGATCTTCTCGCTTTCTTGTTTTCTAGTAACGGTGTTTTCACTTAGGGCTAAAGAAATTTTACTCATGTTTTTTAAATGTTTCTTGAAAAGACCCAAAAAATGAAGTTTATCTTATCCAAGAAATATAAAGTAAGGAAAAAGAATTTCCATCAATTCAAACTATAATCCTGTATATAGTTTGAATTGAACAACATAATAATAAAATGATAATAATACAGGGATTCTTAATCTTTTTTGTTACACAGACACCTTTGCCAGACAGGTAAAAACCACGGACCCCTTACTAAGTCCACCCTATATTGTATATTATTTAATAAATATATCACACCTGCTCTAACACATCCCCACAAAAATAATGTTTTTTTTTTAATTCCAATTCAAGCTCATGGATCCCTTGTTAAGAACCCCTGCTTTACACTTATGTGGTTTTTGTTCTCAGAACAGATACAATTCTAAGAACTTTACATATATTAATTCATAAAATCAAAATATATCGACTCTAACAGTTTTTTTCACCCAATGGCCACATTCAAGTCCCACAGAATAGAAAAACTGAACACCAAAATAGTTTCTCCTGTAGGATTGCATTGGCCTTTTCCTGGAGGGGAAAAGTCAGAAGGAGAATGTGTAAGATGACATAACACTGCCCTGTCCCAACAGTCCTTATTCACTCCCCATATGTAGACATATCTTTATAACAACAGAGTCAGCATGACTCTTAACCCCTCAGGAAAACTGACCGTGCTAACTGTCTTTCTCAGCAGCCAGCAGATGCCAAACAGAGGAAGTATATTTGCTACTCGCAATGGCTACTCCCTGGCAGATTGCAGAGGCTGTTATTGGCTATAGCTCAGACTTATCTAGGGATGTGTCACATGTTTGGACTGTTATGTGATCCTTCGTGGCTGCCTTGTGCTCCTAAAAGCTTTTTCCATTCAATGACTTTTACACATTTTTAACAATTGTGAATGAGGTGCCATATGTCTCCCTAGTGAAATCACAAGGAAAAGTTTTTGTAGGTAGAGAAAGGGAGTCTCTCACCATCTGAATGCAACCCAACTGCGAAAGCAGAGCCCATCTTCACTCAATCCACTTCCTCAAAGCTCATTTACTGCCCAGTACTTCCACACTCTCGCTTCGTCCCTCAACTCCCTTCCCAACAACTGTTTCCCGATGCTGTCTCTGGCTCTCAGCCCCTCTTCACTGAAACTGCCCTCACTAAAATATTCCATAATCGCCATATTCAATGGACACTTACCTTACTTGACCCCTCTGAGACGTGATACAGTTGGTCATCTTGCCCTTGAAACTCCTTCTTCTTTGGATTTCCACAAGAATGCTCTCTCACCACTGTGACTGCAGTTTCTCAGCTCCTTTCCCCACTTATTTTCCTCTAGTTTCCCCCTTAAAATTTGGCATGACCCAGGACTACCTCCTAGCCTCTTTCTTCTCCTGTGCAATTTTTTTCTAGATAATTTCATTTGTTCTTGCAGCTTCCAATCACATGGTGTAAACTCCAACCCTCATTTTTCCACTTCCACCTTTCCTCTGAGCTCCAAATAAATTATCTTAACTGCCTCTAAACATCCCCACCTGGATGCTTACATGTATCTCACACTCAAAGACATTATTTACCCTTCTAATTATTTCCTAAGTAAACCCTTACTTCTCCTGAATCCCTAATAGCAATTAACGACATCACCATCCCCACAGATGCTGTAGCACTGTTAACCTTGTAGCAAAATCTTCAGTATACCTGAGATTTCCAAGGTGGGGTTATAAAAATCCCTTGCAGTTTCTGCATGGGTTTCTGGGAACATTTGTTCTTGAAGTTCTAAGCCATGATGTAAAAAGTCCAATGATACGAAGACTACCATAATCTAGACTCCACATGGAAGTTTTCCAGCCATTTACTTGATCGAAAACACCATCATAGAAGTCATTCCTCCAGCCTCAGCCCTTCAAGCACCCAGCCATTCCATGTACCCCCTGCCATTTGAGTTATTCCATAAAAGCCCTAGATGCCATGAAGCAAAGGGGAGTTAGTCCCACTGTGCCCTTCCTGAATTCCAGATCCATAAATTCTGGGAGCATTTAAAAATTGGTTGTTTTATGCCACTAAATTTTGAGGTGGTTTGTTATGCAACAATAAATAACCAGATTACTTGTCCAAGATTCAAATATGGGAGTCATCACCTTCCTCTCTCCTGTGTTTTCATTCATCAAGTAATTTCATTAAGGACCTACTATGAGCCAGGTGATACAAATACTTACAGTCTACTGGAGAAGCAGTGCAAGGAAAACAAATCACAACACAGTTAGACAGCATTTCCCAACATTGTTCCATAAAAATCCTCAGGCAGATGTTTCTTAAAAGAGAGTCTAAAAAAAAAAAAAGAAAGAAAGAAAGTCTAGGGGGTGCAGGTGGAGCTCAGCGGTTGAGAGCCTGCTTCCCATGCATGAAGGCCCAAGTTCAATCCCCAGGACTTCATAAAAAAAAAAGTCTAGAATATACAGAGTTTCTGAAACTTATTTGATCATAAAACATTTTGAGGAGTTTGCTTCATGTTGTTTTGTTCTATTTAGTTTTGTGGAGCAACTCAAGGAAATAGGGTTCTACAAAGCACTGTGGAAATAGTGTATTTAATCACTAGATGTGTAGAATACGTGGTGGAAGTCTAAAAGAAGGGGTCTTTCTTTAGTACTCAGGGAGCAAAGTAGAAGTAGCATTTACACTAAGACAAAAAAAAGCAAGAAGAGGGTGCGAGGCAAGCAAGAAGAAGGCAGAAAATTCAGCTAATGTGAAGATATGGGAATGGAAGAGAGCCTACTTCTTTAGGGAAACTGTGGAAATGTATAGAACTCTAAAATTTTTGTCTCTCTCTCAGAGACAAATGCTGGAATTTCAAGTTCAGGTCAAAGCTGTTTACTTAACAACAAATCCTAGCCTCAGGCTGTGTCCAGGCTTTGCCCTGATCTCTCATTTTTCTTTTTCCTGCGTTTCCCAAGAGGGGTCAGGTAAGGAGTCACGGCAGCTTCCTGAGGATTCTCTTATTCTTTTATTTCTATATTTACAGTAAATATTTTCTTGCTTTTAAAATCTACTTCTCAAATCTGCAGTTTGAAAGCAAGAGACCAATTTTGTCCAATGTGCCCACAATTTTTATGAAATTGCATATGATATGCTGTGGCTTACATAATCCATGCCACATACCAGATGCAATTTCTTCATTTAATAGCCTTGTCTATTTCAGAATATTGATTCGAAGTCTGTGAAGATTTTAAATCTATGTGCCTTGTTTCCAAATGAGGAATTTATATTGATGTGTTGGTATTTTATAGAATACATGCTGAAAAGGTTGTGCAGAAATTTAGATGGCTGTTTTGAGATGATGGGATAGATTATGACAAAACGAATGTGACAAATAGAAAATTAAGATACTTTAACGGTTTTTTTTTTTCAAATAGAAATTGGCTTGCTGAAACATATAAGGTATAAATTATTTTTTGTAAAGCAAAGTGGAATATATGTACCACCAAACTCTGAGACTAGCCACTAGGATTTATCCATATTTTACTGAGTTGGGAACAAACCATTGTGTCTGTGAGAGAAAAAAAGAAGTCCAAATGAGTGGGTCCATTATTGGGACTTTGTTTGGCAGGTGCAATTGAAAAGTAATGAGGTGTGAAAGTTGTGACTGGTAGAAAATGTCTGAAATGATGTATTAAGCAATGTAGGTTAAATAGAGAAGTAAAGTAAAGCTAGAATGTGACTGATATACTTGAAGCAAAGAAATTTGAGATCAGGGTAATGTCAGAATGTATATGATGGTATTTACAAAATTAGAGACCTGGAAGGATAAGTGGTTGTGATCAGAGCAGGATATCATATCCACGCATGATTTCAAGGGAGGATCAAAATTGGGAAATTACACAATGTGGTCATTGAGGGTGGGTGGCTAAAGTTGAGGAACAAAGGTCAATGTAATTCACAGTGTAACTAGTATGTTGAATGAGTAAGACTTACAGGGTGCAACAAGGAATTCACCGTTCCCTCCTCCCATTGCCTCACTGCCAGTTCAGACCTTCTCTGCAGGGTCAGTTCTTCCCCTGACCCTGAATAAAATCCAAAAGGTCCCATAACATATACATTCAGCTTCAGATAATAAAGAGTTTTCACTTCACTTTCAGTACAAGAAATCTAATTTTAGTAATGTGTCTAGTCCAGTGTAAAAATTCTAAATGTCAAGCTTTCATGCAAAATCAAAGGATCTTCCCTACCCCTATTCAGGCTTCTTCTGGCATTTTCCTCCTCTCCCACTCCTCAGGCTGTCTCTAGCTTCTCCCAGTTAGAGATTAGCATGGTTGAGAGGAGAGATTGGGGCAGGAAAAGTCTCACATGAATGGCAATGAATACTGGTTTCCTCTGACCCAGGCAGATGTTTGAAACTTAATGTCAGGTACTTTCGTTACTCCATAATGAGTCCCCTCTGCGGCATCTCTGTAGCTCTTCCAACCCTGGATGTGTCTCTCCTAAGGCACTTATGAGCCTACCCACCCCATCCTACGCACCCCAAACCTAACTGACTCCCACCTTCTGCTTGGGTCTCTTCAACCTCTAGAAGAAAGCATTTGGGGAAGAATCTTTTTGAAAACAGCTTCAAGAGATAATCCTGCTTATGTGCCTTGAAATCAAGACCTTTAACATACCATCTGTGTGAGTACAGTTACTTCCACACATAGCCTTCCATTCTGCCAAGCTGGCTGCCTCAGTCAGGCTCAGGCCTTAATAAAGACTTCAAGTTGAGTCAAGTAAAATTCATTATGCCTCCCCAAACTCCTTCAGGCATAGGTCAAATACTCCAAGAGTATCCTTAAGACCCTTCTCACTAGAATTAGGGTGCAAGGCAAATCTCCCAAACCTCACTTCAGGTAGGAGGAAGGGAATATTCACAATACATTAAAGATTCTCCAAATTCCAGTCTTCATTGCAGCCTCTCCAAACTCTTTTATAGGCAAGAGGAGGCACGTCTAAGATTATGACTTTAGGGTTTGGTCCTTACTTTGGAAAATGGGAGTAAATGCCTCTATTTTCTTGGGGCTTCAACTGAAATAAAAGCCAAAGGAAACGCAAGTTACCTCCTTCATACATTAGAATCAAGAACATAAGATACCAGGTCACTAGAAGACAAATTACAGAGACTTACACTCCTCCCCTTCAGGTGATAAGACAATACAGGAAGATGGTGAGACAGAAGTCAAAGCCCTTGATGAATGAAGGGATTTGTAAAAGGCAGTAAAATAAAGAGTGAGTATTGCTGTGTCCTTAAAGAAGCAAGCTTACTTGACAACGACAGTGTCATCCTTGGAGATCAGCATGTGGGAGAATATTGACTCTGAGACTCTGTTGTCTGTGAGGCTTGGAGAATGAGCAGCCTCCACTTGAAGGACTATGATGGGACTACAAAGGAAAATTCAGGTTTAATTAAGACCTAGAGGTAAAGGAACTATCACAAGGACATTATATAAATATCAATTAGATTTTAGATTTTACCTCTTAAATGTATTCCAAATTCATTCTCTTCTCTCCATTCTCACTCTCTTTCCTTTATTTTAAACTTTTATCATATCTCAGCATTTTAAGAGCTTCCCATCTGGTTTTCCTCCCTCATATATACCTTTACACAAAAATCTGTGCTCCACACAACTAGAGTCTCAGCTAAAACCTAACTCCAACAATTCATTCTACCAATCAAGAAGCTACAGTGCCAGGAAGTGGATGTGGCTCAAGTGGTGTACCATATGGGAGACCCCAGGTTTGATTCCCGGGGCCTCCTGGTGAAGGCAAGCTGGCCCGCCACGGCTCAGTGAGCTGACGCGCACGCCGCACTGTGAGCTGGTGCAGCAAGATGACACAACAAAGGGAGACAAGGAGACACAGAAAAACACACAGCAAATGGACACAGTGAGCACAAGCAGCAAGAGGGGGATAAATAAATAAATAAATAAAATCTTTAGGAAAAAAAAAAAAAAGAAGCTTCAGTGCTTTTCCATCATGTTAATATAAAATCTAGATTTCTAACCATAACATAACTTTTCTAATATCTGATCTTTATATAATTTTCTAGTCCTATCTTCAATAATAACTTGCCTTCCATAAATTTCACTTACTAAATTCCATAGATTCTACTCACATCAAAATATATGCCTTTACTCAAGGCATATATTTTTACTTTTTCATCCATATGGGCTTTGGGTCCACACCCTCTGCCTGAAATTTCTTTTGCCAATATCTTCCCCAGCTCCCGTAGTCCATATCATACTGAAGAACTCCTAACCATTTTTCAAATCTATCTCAAATGTAGCCCCCTCTGCTTCAAGTTGTAAGGTTTTCAAATAAGGGATGTATTTTTCTCATGTAACGGGAGGCAAGGTAGTCCAGAATTGGTACAGCAGCTCAGAATGCCACCAATATCCCAGGATAGGTCTTTCTTCCCATTCTTCTTTTTACACATTTGGATTTTTTTTCTTTATATTTAGTGTATTTGCATAAATATAAGTTTTGATTCCATTATTTAAAATTAAAATATTTTATCATATTACTAAATATTCTTAGAAAACATAATTTAAAGGCCACATAATATTTCACCATATGGATAATCTATAATTTATTTCATCATTTAATTTCAATTTCTTACCATTATAAATAAAAATCAGGATAAATAACTTCATATATAACCTTTTTTTTTTTTTTTTAAGATTTATTTATTTACTTTATCCATTTTAAACCCCCCCTTCCCCATTTTTGCTGTTTTGTGTCCATTTGCTGGGCAATTCTCTGTGTCTGTTTCCTGCCATCTCTTCTCATCCTCCTCCTCCAGTCTTCACCAGGATTCG
>JAQZBX010073892.1:0-14839 GCA_029593785.1 Cabassous unicinctus
TTCCTTCCAAGACATGCTCCCATTCAGCAACAGTGATAAAACTCTAGCACTTTATCATAATTCCACCTTTCCGGAGAGTGGACACATTACCTGAGTCTCATTTCCCCAAAGCGCACTCCTCAGCACTTCCATAATTTGCTTGAATTGTACTTATTTTATACTTCAGCATATTAAAATGAGCCAAAAATATGTCCAGCCCATCTGCTGGATTTGGAAGGCAGGGAGGCATGTAGGAAGAGGCTGTGCATACATGTAGAGGAGAAAATAAAAGGGGAATGTTCTGGAAATGCTAAAGGGTCTTATAAGCACGAGGTGTTATTAACGGCAGTAGATGAAGGAGAGCCGATATCCTCCAATGGGACAGGCGGAGGCGCACGTGGAGAACACCTGCCATGGCATCACATACTTTGTAAGCCACGGTCTATGTTTTAAGGTGCCTGTTTTTTTGTTTTGTTTTGTTTTTTACCACTGCATTTCCTGCTCTCTACCTAGGTAACGAGCCTCAGGTTCTCCCAATCAATATATAAATCAATTAAATTTAAATAGAAAATGAAAAATACTTTGCAATTACAGCTGAATATCAATACAGAAAGCTCACTCTGCCAATGTAGCCACCTGGACGTGGCCAGGCACGGCTGTCTCGCTGGTTCAGCGGACTCTCTCCCATCCACTGCGTCCTCTTGGCGCTCACTGGGGGTTTTCACTGGCGAAGAGAAAAGAGTAGAGCGAAGATGGCCTGAGCAGGTTCTCCCCAAAGGCGCTATGTCCAGAAGGCCCTTCTTCCAGCCACAGCCTGGGCCACGGGGTCCTCCGGGGGTCCACAGCCCCATCTCCCTGTACCCTGGGCGACTTCTCCCCTCCCCGCCCCACTGCCCACGGATTTTGTCTGGTGCAGCCGCATCTGCCCCCTCCTTCTGCTCAGCCTGGGCAGGGACCTCGGGGGTGGCAGCAGCCTGCGGGGCCGGATGATGAATTGAGAGATTAGGCTGTCAGCCTCTGAAGCACTTTCCTGCTGAAGAGGAGATAAGCAGGAAAAGGTAAGTTAGAACACTAGTCTCAGCAGATGGTGCCGGAGATTTGGAGAAGAGAAAAGCGGGAAAGAGGAAGGTTGCAGGGCATGGGAGAGAAAAAGGGTTTGGGGAGAGCTAGTGGAGAAGGAAAACCGCCAGCGGACAATGTCTGGGCTGAGTCGCTGTCCTTGACTGCCCAGTGAGCGCCAAGAGGACGCAGTGGATGGGAGAGAGTCCGCTGAACCAGTGAGACAGCCGTGCCTGGCCA
This sequence comes from Cabassous unicinctus, assembly GCA_029593785.1. Classification (NCBI taxonomy): domain Eukaryota; kingdom Metazoa; phylum Chordata; class Mammalia; order Cingulata; family Chlamyphoridae; genus Cabassous; species Cabassous unicinctus. The sequence continues at coordinate 1,279 of JAQZBX010073892.1, forward strand.
TGTCCAGGTGGCTACAGTGGCAGGTGCGTGAGGCTAAGATCACGTGCTCCTCCCAAGCCCCACGAACCTGGTCCTTTGCAAGGCTGCAGATTGCACCTGGGGGCAACCACCCTGCTCATCTGTGGCAGATCCATGGAGATCAAGACTGGTGCCTGGTATATGGTGGGTGTTTCACAACTATCGAAGCAAACAGAACGGGTGTTTTCCCTCAACTCACTTCTGGGAAAACCATTCAAAGCACAGGGTTCTGGGTCTTGTTTTCAAACAAGGTGGAAGTGAGAGAAGGAATCGAGCTCAACTTTATTTCTATGTCATTTGTTCAGGGAAATTTTTTCTAACAAGGAAAACATCTACAAATGCCATCTTACGTGGAAGTCCCACTACAAAAAGCAGGTGGAAACAGAGCTGCTTTGGCTGAAGGAGGAGTGGGTGTTAGCACAGCCCCTCTTCACCACCACTGACTCCTCCCCTTCTCCCATCTGTCATGCAGGCTTCTGTAGACGCCTTTGGGCTCAGTGGAGCACAATTTGAAAATCGCTGCTCCAAAAACACTGAGACGGAACAGCAAGCTTCAATGCCTTGAACAAGACTGGCTGACGTGGAGACCAGAGTCCTACAGAATGCCCCATCTTTTAAAAAGGGGTGTATTCATAAATGACCACAAACAGGGTAGCTTAAACATTGGACATTTATTCTCTCACAGCTCTGGCAGCCAGAGGTCCAAAATCAAGGGTGTCAGCAGGGTTGGCTCTCTCTGGGTCACTGAGGGAAGACTGCTTCCACGCTTCTCTCCTAGCTTCCAGTAGTGGCCGACAACCCTTGGCATTCCTTGGTTTGAAGCTGCATCACTCCAATTTCTGCCTTCCTCTTCCCTCTGTGGGTGTCTGTGTGTCACCACATCTTTCTCCCCTTGTAAAGACACCAGTCATTGGATTTAGGGCCCACCCTAATCCAGTGTGACCTCGTTTAACTTGATTACATCCACAGATAAGGTCCCATTCACAGGTACTGGGCATAGGACTTGGACACGTCCTTTGGGTGGACATAGTCCAATGACAGTGGGGAAGGAAGATCCTAGAATCAGGCCACTGCCTTTCACAGTCACTTCCCCTAACCAGGAAGAACATGTAGTAACACTCACTCACCAGCCCCTATTTCCTCATCAAAACCCTCCTCAGATGCCATGGCTCAGGGAGCCTGATTTTGAATCCATTGATCCAGCGATGGGTTCCACTGCTGCCACCAACTACCCTCACGTGGACAGAATTTGACTGGCCCACCTTCTCATTTTAAATTTATTCTAGCCTATTTCCTTCCTGCCTTAGCAAACCCCATCTGGCAAGTGCATAAGGTCAGGCAGACAGGTATTATTTTAACCTAAGAGTAGCCCAGGGCTTGTCTTCTCTTGAATAGCACTATATGCTCTCTTCTGAAAAACATCAATTGGCCTTTTCTGCTCACTTAGGCTCAGCAGAACACTAAATATGCGTTTTCCAGCCATGCTGACATTATATTAACGTTATGTTAATTAATGGAAAAGCCATACATTGATTTTCTTTGAGAGGTTCCAAGGATCAAATATCAATGAACGCACCCAGCAAAGCCTAATTTACTAATGGATTTTTAACTTACATGTAGAGAAAAGCTTCAAGGGAAAAGTAATTTTCCATTTGCAGGAAGAAAGACATGAAGAACTTACCCTTCTCAACAGATTTAGAAATTTTCCGTATTCCAAGAAAGCCAAAAATAAAAAATGTGTTTATGCACAAGCCTTATTTTTTTTTTTTCTTACGTTGCTGTAGAAAAGGTCTAATGGAAAGAATTACTCTCAAAGCATGACCCCAAGTCTAATTAATTATGGAATATCCGGGAATTGTGGATCAAAATGAACATTAAATTTAGGCATTAAAATCCATTCTGTCAAGACTCTAAACAATATTGTATATCAAAAAATGCTTATATACTTACAAAATTCTTATAGATTTAGGAGAGTAAAAGGAAAATTCTTTCCAACAGTTCAATATAGCACTGTGTTAGGCACTAGGGGCCCAAAGGAAATGAGCATAGGGTGCAAAGGGTAAAAATATCAGTTACCAAACAATAGTCTCTGTGAACACCCCTGTGACATCTCCCATACCACAGCCCTGAATAGCCTCCCCTGTTCAAGAGAATGTGAGTTTCCTCTCGGTGTGACTCCTGTGCCTCCAGCAGTGTTCTCTTGCCATACATGCATCACTCTAATCTCAAGTGAGGGACAGTCAGAGACTATAACTGTTACCAGATTTTGTCTAGGTTCTTGACTATGCTGCAGAAATGAATTTCAAGAGCATGTCACATTGATTAGGCCAGTAATTTATTAAGGGAGGGAGGGAAGAGAAATGGGAGAAAATAACAGATCATAGGTCCCAGGTAGAGGGTAAGGGGCTGAAGAGTGATGAAGAGGGCTGGTTTATAGACTACAGTTTCCCATTATAGATTATAAATGCCCAGGTTTACTTGCATGTTGATTCATACAGGGGGTGGGGGGTGGGGGTCACGGCAAGAGCTGGGCGCAGAAGGCAAGAGAGAGAGAAAGAGAGGGAGGGAGGGAGGGAGGGAGGTTTGGCCTTTGCGCTTGCTTTTTGAACCATTAATTATTCCACCCCTTTGCTAATGGCATGGGAGGAGTCCCAGCTGTTTGCTGTTTTAATTGATTACCCCACCCATCAATCCCCTGGGAGGGCCCAATGCTAAGGTCCCTGGAGAATATCTGGGGCTTCTTCCGGCTTCTGGAGGAAACCTCATTCTGAATGGGATTCTCGTGAGGGTCTTCCAGCAGCCATCTTGGGGTATCGATATCCACGTGGACATCTTGCCAGGTTCCAGATCCATCTGTTGATTCCCTATTTTACTAGCTGGCTTCATAACCATTTACCAAAACCTGTTTCCTTTTCCTTCTGGGCACACAGCCATACTGCATTTCCCAGCCTCCTTTGCAGTTACATGATCATGTGATTGAGTTTCAGCCAATAGACTATGGGCAGAAGCAATTTACACCACTTTCTGGTCTGGCCCGTAAAACCTTCTCTGATCCCCTGTTCTCTCTCTTCCCCTTTACTGGAAGCTATTTGTCTAGACCAGGGAAACTTTGGGAGCCACAGGTTGAAGATCCTAGAGGCTCTGTCATCCTGGGTCTCTGAATGACTGCATGAAACAGCATCTTCCTCCCCAGCCACCCCAGTCAAACCCATCACCACCACTCACCCAGTTGATCTTTATGTGAATAAGAAATGAACTGTGTTAAGCCACTGAGATTTGGGACAGGCTTAAGTTTCAAGATCCTTTACATACAGGGTCCCGGTTCAAAGAACCTGGAAAAGGCTGTGGCAATGAGTCCACGGGGCCACATGTTTTCCTAAAGTGTGCAGCTATTTTAACCACAAGTGGCCAAGACAACGGTCTCTTTCCTCTTTGATTTCCAGCCCATTATACTTCACATTTTCTCCAGCTGCATGGGAGAAGCGAGTGCATTTTTGAAACCTGGTTAAGGAGAGTTGACTTTGGATTTAATGGGATATATTAATCTGGTTGAAAGTCACTTCCAGGTATAAGTAAGTTATTGTTAACTATCCCAGTATAGAAATGGCTTCCATGAAGAGTCCTATTGCCCTCTGGACCAACTCAACTGGCAGCCAGATATGAAGAAGAAAGTCCAGGGCCTATCTGAGCATGCCCAGGTCCTGTCACACCTGGCACCAGAAAGAGGTGGGTAGCGGAGGAGAACAAGGTTGGAATGCAGTGTATCAGAAGCTTCTCTGTGGACATTTCTTATAATCATTAGATTTATAAACGTGTAAGCAGACAATTTGGCCCTCATCAGCACCTAGCCAAAACAGAGATGGTCTCTTGTCAGAATATACCATCATAAACGTGCCATACACTTTTTGTTTTATAAAAATCAAAATAGAATTTATCAGAACTATGTTTACTGAGGAATACTACAAACAATGGGTATTATATTGTTTGCTTTGTTTTATTCATCCCAACAATCAATAATTGGAAACTGATTTCAATTAGTCATGCTAGAAGACCAAATTCTGTTTCAATCTCTTTATAGAAAGTGATATTACAAAGTTATTATTCATATAAAGAGATGGTCAAACAGTACACCACCCAGGAAAATGAGGGGAAAAAAGTGTTAAAGAGATGGGTCAGATAATGATAAAAATATATTAATTTTCTGGGCTTTCCAATATTTGCGAGCCTTATGAAAATTGTGATTTATTGTGATTTCTTTTCATTCTAAAGAAATAGTCCCTTTCATACCACATTTGCAATTGTGGGTTCTTTGCTTAGAGAGATCCCAGCATTTTATAAGCTTCAGGCTCCATTTTATAAGCCTATACCCACCCCTGATCCCAGCAGCAAGCTTTGCCCTTCTGACAAATCTTCTCTACTACCAAGGGTTACTGAGGTCTCGGTACCCTAGAGAATCTCCAGGGAGAGAGTCCTTTCCCTTGGCCTGCTCCAAATCCAGCTCCCTCTGTCAAGGAACATGGCATAGACTCCCTGAGGCTGGGCACTTTCTCGCCTGTGCTCACAATCACCCCTCCCTTCCTCTCGCCAGCACTCTTGGATCAGCTTCAGCACCTTCACTCTAGCTCCCAATCAGACGGAGTGCCAACTGTTACTCTGGGGGTCCAACTGTCAGATTCAATGAAACCAGTTACTGTGCCTCCCCCGAGGCTCCGCAGGCAAACCCAACCCCTGCCAAGTTGCCTATTAAGCCTCCAGGCATGCCTGGACACGTCTGAAGACACAGCAGCTACCTAGCACAGCCTCTTGCATCAAGTCTTTCTAGCCATAAAAGGGCTTCTAGCTAATGAAATCTCATTTGATCACCACAGCATGGGAGCAGGATGGCCTCCCCATTTTAGAGATAAGGAAACTGGACCTTGAAGAGCTTAGGTGACTTTCCCAGGGTCACATAACCTACAAGTCACAAAGTAAGTGCTGAAGCCGTAACCTTCTGTCTCCAGAGTCCAGTGTCTTCCACCTGCTTGCTTAGTCCATTTGATAAGAACGCCCTGACCAAGAAGAGTTTGGCAAAGTGCATACGTTGAAACATTAGCACAGGTGCTGGGAGTTTTTAGGATACTCAGGGCTGGGGGTAGGGGTGGAAGTTGGCACCATCTGCCAGGAATAAGTAAGAAATGGGCTATTTCTCCCTTGACCACTTGGTTTTTGAATGAGATGGATCACCCTATGATGCCTCTCTATTTGAAATTTTCAAAAGTACTGTATTATAAGGATGACAAAGTATGTCTTCTTTTTCTTACCACTGATATCCATGTACTGCAAAAAATAGGAAAATGTAATCAAAGCCATTGTAGCCTTGATTTACCTACATTACAGATTCAAGAATGATTCCTAAAGCTATTGTGCAAAGTACAATAAAAGAAGTACAAATTTTTGTATAAGGTACAAAAAGGAGGGGAGGGCATCTGATTTTAAACAAAGAGACTGAGCAGCACTAACCTACTAGGCACATACTGCACAGCAGAGGAGTTGTTTCTTTGCTGGGAACATTACTCAAGGGGCTTTAGGTGAAGAAGATGAGCCCCACCCCCACTTGGGAACTGAATCATGTTCCCCCCAAAAAGCACGTTCAGGACCAAACTCTGATCCCGTGGGTGTGAACGCATTTGCAAATGGGACCGTTGAAGATATTAGTTAAGGTGTGCCCAGACTGAATGAGGGGCAGCCTTGAACCAAGATGGCTGAAGTCCTCCTAAGCAAAGGAAACTGGACACAGGAGCAGCCAGAAGCTGGAAGTCAACGGAATCCGGAAGAGTAGTGAAGACACTGCCATGTGCGTTGCCATGTGGCAGAAAAGCCAGGAACCCCAGAGATTGCCAGAAGCTGCCAACTCCAGAAGAAACAAGCCTTCTAGCCTCTGAATCGTGGGTCAATACATTCCTGTTGGTAAGCCAACCCATTGCATGGTATCTGTCTTAGCAGTTAAGAAACAAAAACGCCACTCTACAAGTCCCAGGGGCCAGGCTGAAAGGAAATGGGGCAACCGGGGAAGGGCTGCATTTCTGCATGAGAAATGAGCAGTTTTAGGATTTGTTCACTGACAGCCTGAGAGACAGGAGTGGGGTATGCGAGGGGTCCAGAAAGGAAGGGGGAAGAGAAATATAGGAAAAGTTAAGGAAAAGAAAAGGGTCCCAGTAAGTCCATAAGCAGGAGCCGAAGTGGAGGATGGTGTGGCCCAGTAAGGAATTCCCTGAGGTGAGGGACGACAACTGACCCTTTAAGATGGGGAACCTACAATTCTGTTTTAAGATTTTTCTAGTGCATTGCGTTTTCAAACCCCTCCACCACCATCACCAACATTACCCCAAAGAGCCAGCAAAATCCTACTCCCCACAACTAGGGCCCTTTTGGGAGGAGGAACTGGGGCTGTGTCCTGCCTGAGAAAACACCCAAGGACAGCACATCTGCAGGGGACAGCCAGAGAATGAAGCCCCTTGGAAATTCTGAGGAATCTCATAGCGAACTTCTGACAACATAGGGGGTGGAGATGCAAACCATCTTATCTGGCTATTAAAATAAAGGGTGAGCTCAAAATACTTTAGAAATTGGGGATATCTGAGCTGCATCAGAAAAAAGAGAAATTTGCTCACTCATAAGGCAGATATCAGTCCTGGAATCTTAGCCTGAAGAATAAGAGGTCATGCACAGCTGAACTTCGAAGACATCATGTTGTGTGAAATAAGCCAGACACAAAAGGACAAACATTGCACGATCTCACTGATATGAAATAATTAGACCAGCAAATTCGTGGAGCCAGACACTAGAATACAGGTTAGCAGGGACTGGGTGGCAGTGGGGAATGGGGGCTGGTGCTTAACTGGTACAGCATTGCTGTGTGGGGTGTCGGAAAAGTTTTGGTAATGAATGGTGGTAATGGTGGCACCACATTGGGAATATAATAAACACCAATGCATTTTGCATCTGACAGTAGATAAAATAAGAAATTTAAGCTATACATATGCTACCAAAATAAAAAAACATAAAATTGTATGACACAAAGAGTGAATCCTAATGTAAACTATGGACTATCATTAATACTATAATAATATCGTTTTATCACTGTAACAAAGTTACTGCACAAATGCAAAGTGTAATAACAGGGAAAATGGGGGGGGGTTATGGGAACTCTGTACTTTCCATATGATTTTTCTGTAAACTTACAAGTGATCTAATAAAAAGAGAAAGAGCCCATACAGAAGCAGAAGCCTAGAGATCTTAAGAGACTAGTACAAGGTAGCACAGCCAGTGGCAAGACTAGAATGAACTCAGGTGACCTGCCTCCAGTTCATAAGTCCTTCCCAGAGAAGCACTCACAGGTCAGTGAGGTAGGACAAAGCCTGACCCCAAATGCCAAGGTGATTAAAAAAAAAAAAGCCAATATGTACCAAAATCCTGGGATAATTTGCACTTTGTATTTCGAGGAATTTGATTCACCTGCAAACTGAATTTACTCCGTATGTGCAATGTATTTTTGCTCGTAATACCGCAATTTCAACAAATAAAACCCATTGCAGATTGAAAAAAGAAAAAAAAGCAGAAGCAATGCATGCTCTTTTTGCCCTTGTCCCTGAGAAAATGTTTACATTATTTAAAAGTAGATATTCATTGTTTTGTAGTGTATTTAATAGTTGATTGGATATTTCAAGGGATTTTCATCATCTGGCGATTCATAGCAGTGAGGAATACTGCCATATTCCTAGGTTGCCTTTAAGATATTTTTGGTTTGGGGTCATTAGAGATTATTTCTCTCTGCATTTTAAAGATGACCTAGTAGTCATCATGACTTTTGGCCTTTATCAGTATCAAAAATACAGTGTAAAAAATAGAAGAAACAGATCTTCACACATATACAAACCTTATTTGATTGTACCCAAAAGAAAACATGATACATAAAACATAGTATAAAATGTAGCTATATACGTATAGGAAAAATATAGAATATTTTTATAATTTGGAGGTCAGAATTTCTTTCTATAGTAGATATCCTTAAAGAAAAAGATGAATAGGGTTTTTTTTTGTGTTTTGCTTTTTGTTTTTAGTCAAAAATTTTATTGAAGTATATCATTCTTAAATGAACATACATAAACAATAAGTGTATACTAAAAGATGTGAACTTACAAAACAAACATGCATATCATCATATAGGGCTACAAATAGTTTTAAATATATACAATTCTCAACTGCCATATGAAATTTCTGTATGATAAAGTTGAAGGACAGAAAAGAATCTAAAAGAAAATATGTACAACATATATCAAAAAAATTTCTATTCAGTATACATAAAGAACACCTACAAATCATCGAGTTAAAAAAAGAATTACCATTTGCCAATAAACATCAGGCCTGTCTACCTCGATCACTGCCGGATACCCAGGGTCTAGGATAGGGCCTGGCACGTACCAAGACTTGGTAAATACTTGTTGAGTTAATGACTAAAGGATGGATGAGGGTACACTCAACCTTATTAATAATCAAGGAAATGCAAATTGAAACCACATTTTACAGTCTGTCATTGGTAAGTTAAAGGTAATATGACACCCAAAATGGGAATACTGCACGTGACCATAGATTCCATTTTAAAGATGAAAAAACTTGATGTTATGGAGGTGAACTGATTTGCCCAAAATCACTTAATATAGTAGCTAGTCTAGAACAGTGGCCTCTTGGCTGGAAATTTGATTTTGGAGACGAGAGATACCAGAGTAAAAAGTTTCAATGGTATGCTGTAATTCATAAAATAGCCTATCATTCCCTCTCATTTGTCATAGTAATGGCATTATTTTATGTAATAAATGAGACAAAAGTAGAATTCTGTTTTGTGTTGGTCATATCTTCTTTATATATATATTTACAGGATATATATGTGTACATATAAATAATTAGGATCATCCTGTGAACCAACTACATAAAATAGTATATACAATTTTGTACCAACACTATATAAAAACATTTTTACTTTTTAAATACAATTTTAATGAGTTCATCATACGATAGAATATGCTATAATTTATTTAAGTCCTCGACATTGGACATTTGGCTGTCTGTTTGCTTCCTTGTTTTTGCTATTCTAAAATCTATCTTGATAAATCTAAGTCAAATTTCTGTTATTATCGCCTTGGGATAGTCAAAAGAAGTAGAATGTGAATCAAAAGGTGGAAACATTTTAAAATCTTTAGATTTGTATTAGCTGGTTTCTTTCCATGTAGTTTAGATGCACTGCATCAGTGTATGAGGATTGTCATCTTTTAAAATTGATAAAGTGATTGCTGAAAAATTCATTGTTAAACATTTTCACAGGTTTATTAGCCCATTTGTATTTTTCTATGTGAAATTTCCATCCATTCTCTTTGCCCAGATTGTTATTGGGGTCACAGTGTCTTTTTTGCCTATTTGAATATACTTTTTAGAAATTTAGAAAACTAACTTTTGTCTGCCATACTTGTGGCAAGTGTGTTCCCATATTTTGCCTATTTTTTTTGATTGAGGAGCGTTCCTGAAAGACCAATAGTTCCATATTCTTTTTTGTTGAGGCAAATAAAATTTGATTTACATTGCGTATTTTATGTAGAATAATTTCAAATAAAGCAACAATTAAAATGTTAAGAATAAAATAAAACTATACTAAAGAAAAACATGAAAGATTATTTTCTAATCTTGGCTTGATAAAGGCATTTTAAAGTATGATTTTAAAAATCAACAAAAATGACAAACATTCCACTATCAAAATTTTTAAATTAAAAAATATCTGCAATAAGCAGTGCCAAAATGTAAGTCATAAACTATAAAATATCTCAACTTATATCAAGTGAAAGCTGCATTTCCCTACCATTAAAGAGCTCTTACATATTGAGAAAAAGATGAACAATACATATAGAATCCATATAATTCCCTTCCAAAACCTGTTTCCATTGTCAGTTATCATGTCTTTCTTTTTTTTTAATTAGAGAAGTTATAGGTTTACAGAAAAGTTACGTAAAAAAATACAGTGTTCTCACATACCCCTTATTGTCATTTTGCATTAGTGTAGTAACTTTGTTACAATTGATGAAAGAATATTAAAATTGTACTGTACTATTAACTATAACCCATAGTTTACATTGGGTGTATTTTTTTCCATTTACCATCCTATTAACACCTTGTATTTATGTCGCACATTTGTTATAATTCATGAAAGATCATTCTTTTACTTGTACTATTAACCCCAGGCCATCATCCACAACAGGGTTCACTGAGTTATACAGTCCTGTTTTATCTTCTAACTTTCATTGTAGTAACATACATGACCCAAAACTTCCCCTTTCACCTGTATTCACTACATAACTCAGTGCTGTTACACTCATAATAATGTGCTACCATTACCACCATCCATATCCAAAACTTTACAATAAACCTAAATAGAAATTCTGTACAAATTAAGCATCAGCTCCCCATTCTCTAACCCCAATTTATCCCCTGGTAACCTATATTCTAGATTCTCACTCTATGAGTTTATGTATTATAGTTAGTTCATATCAGTGGGATCATACAATATTTGTCCTTTTGTGTCTGGCTTGTTTCACTCAGCATCATGTCCTCAAGGTTCATCCATGTTCTCGTATGCATCAAGGCTTCATTCCTTTTTACAGCTGGATAATATTCCACTGTATGTATATACCACATTTTGATGGACACTTGGGTTGCTTTCACCTTTGGCAATTGAGAATAATGCTGCTATGAATATCAGTGTGCAAATATCTGTTTGAACACCTGCTTTAAATTCTTCTGGGTATATACTGAGTAGAAGGGTTGTCAGGTCATATGGTAATTCTATATTTAGCTTGCTGAGGAACTGCCAAACTGCCTTCCACAAAGGCTGCACCATTTTACATTCCCACCAACAAAGAATGAGTGTTCCTGTTTCTCCACATCCTCTCCAACACTTGTAATTTTCTGTTGTTGTTTTTTTAATAGTAGCTATTCAAGTGGGTGTGAAATAATATCTCATTGTGGTTTTGATTTGTATTTCCCTAACAGCTAGTGATGTTGAGCATCTTTTCATGCTGTTTTTTGGTTGTGTTTTGTTTGTTTGTTTGTTTTTTAGCCATTTGTATATTCTCTTTGGAGAAATGTCTATTCAAGTCTTTTGCTCATTTTTAAATTGGGTTGTCTTTTTATTGTTGAGTTGTAGGATTTCTTTATATATTCTGGCATATTAAGCCCTTATCAGATATGTGGTTTCTAAATATTTCCTCCCATTGAGTAGGACTTTCATGACAAAGCTCTTTGATACATAAAAGTTTTTAATTTTGAGGAGGTCCCATTTATTTTTCTTTCATTGCTTGTGCTTTGGGTATAAAGTCTAAGAAATCATTGCCTAACACAAGATCCTGAAGATGCTTACATCTTCTTCTAGGAGTTTTATAGTCCTGGCTCTTATATTTAGGTATTTAATACATTTTGAGTTAATTTTTATATATAGTATGAGAGAGGGGTCCTCTTTCATTCTTTTGCCTATGGATATCCAGTTCTCCCAGCACCATTTGTTGAAGAGACTATTCTTTCTCAATTGATTAGACTTGGCAGCCTTGTCAAAAATCAATTGGCCATGGGTGTGAGGGTCTATTTCTGAACTCTCAATTCAATTCCATTGGTCTATATATCTATCCTTGTACCAGTACCATGCTGTTTTGACCACCATAGTTTTAAAATAAGCTTTAAAGTCAGGAAGTGTGAGTTCTCCAACTTCATTCTTCTTTTTCAATATGTTTTTGGCTATCAGGGCCTCTTACCCTTCCAAATAAATTTGGTAATTGGCTTTTCCATTTCTGCAAAGTAGGCTTTTGGGAATTTAATTGGGATTGCATTGAATCTGTATATCATTTTTCTAGTCTGCTAAGCTGCCAAAAGCAATATACCGGAAATGGGTTGGTTTTTACAATGGGGATGTATTAACTTACAAGCTTACTGCTTTGAGGCTGAGAAAAACGTCCAAATCAAGGCATCATCAGGTGATGCTTTCTTCCCAGAGACCAGTTGCAGGAGATCCTGGACTCCTCTGTCACATGGCAAGGCACATGGTGACGTCTGCTTGTCTCTCCCCTCTCTTCTGGGTTTTGTTGCTTTCATCTTTTTGTTTTCATGGTTTTTTTGTTGTTTGTTTGTTTGTTTGCCTGAATTTCATTCTCTTATAAAGGACTCCAGTAGGAGGATTAAGAACCACCCTGAACTTAAGATCCTACCCACCAAACGGTCCTCCTTACAATGGGTCCACACCCACAGGAATGGATTAACTTTAAGAACCTTATTTCTGGGGTCCATACAACTTCAAACCATCATACTCCACCCTCTGGACCCCAAAAGACATGTTCTTTACATATGGAAAAATACATTCATTTCATCACAATATCCCCAAAGCCTTCAATCATTTCAGTAACAATATTAAGCACAAAATCAATTACAAGTGTGTTCTGTCCTGGGTCACAATTCCTCTCCAGCTGTGGACCTATGACATTTAGGGAACAAGTTATCTGCTTCCAATATACAATGGAGATACAGTCATAGGATAAAAACTCCCATTCCCATAGGGAGAAATTGGAAGGAAAATAGGAGTCATGGGTCCCAAACAATTCTGAAACCCTGTAAGGCATACTCCATTTGATTTCAAGGTCTGAGAGTCATCTGTAGAATGATGCCTTGTCCTTGGGGCCTGATGGAATGGCAGTCCCTCCCCACCCCACCCCTATCTAAGTGCCTGTACAACAGTCCTGTTCTCCCCAAACACTGGGGTGAAGGCTCCGACATCTTCAAGCATTGGGGTGATGGTCAGGCTCTCAGCTCCACCCTCATCAAGCATCAGGGTGGGTCCAGCCTCTCCAAAATCCCTCAGGTATCTGAGAAACCAGGGGTGGTAACACTCTTGCTGAACATCAGGACAGAAGGCCCGCCCTCTCCATGCTCCGAGGCATACTCACCCTTTCCACATACATGGGTGGGTCCACTCTCTTGGCCTGAGAAGATGTCTTCAGTCCAGACCTCAGCTTCCATGGTTCTGCCTTTGAAGTCATTCTTCCTTCAATCTGTCCCTTTTCTGTCCCTTTTAGTCCAGGCTGGCAGTGATTTCACTCATACAGATTTCACAGAAAACTTGTCAGTTTTGTATGTAGTACACAGAGGTCCAGACCATCAGACAGCAAGACTTTCCTCAAATCCTTTCTGGATAACTGCATTTCCAATCCTGACTTGCACTGACATGGCTGACCGGTTCCATGTTCAGTTAAACCCTCACATGGAGCACTATTCTCTGAATACTCATTTTCCAGAAGCTCAGAGTTTTCCAAACCATCAATTTCTGGTTTCTTTGTACCCAGGAGTTCAGTTCTCAGCTAATCCCTTTCCTCTCACATTTTACCATAAGCTGGAAGGAGAAGCCAGGCCAAACTTCCCACATTTAATTTGGAAATCTCCTCAGCTAAATATCCAAGCCCATCACTTTCAAATTATTTCT
>JAQZBX010073893.1:0-14843 GCA_029593785.1 Cabassous unicinctus
AGGGAAATTTATAGCCCTAAATGCCTATATTAAAAAACAAGAAAGAGCTAAACTCAAAGATTTAACTGAACAACTAGAGAAACTAGAAAAAGAACAGCAAACCAATCCCAAAGCAAGCAGAAGGAAAGAAATAATAAAGATTAGAGCAGAAATAAATGAAAATGAGAACAGAAAAACAATAGAGAAAATCAATAAAACCAAAAGCTGGTTCTTTGAGAAGATCAATAAAATTGACAAACCCCTAGCTAGACTAACAAAGAAAAAAGGAGAGAAGATGCAAATAAATACTATCAGAAATGAAAGTGGGGAAGTTACAAATGACCCCACAGAAATAAAAAGAATCCTAAGAGGATATTATGAGAAACTATATGCCAACAAACTAGACAACCTAAATGAAATGGACAAATTTCTAGAAACGAACAACCAACCTACACTGACGCTACAAGAAATACAAGAACTTAACAAACCAATTACATTTAAGGAGATTGAATTTGTCATCAAAAATCTCCCAGCAAAGAAATGTCAATAGGACCAGATGGCTTCACAGATGAATTCTACCAAGCATTTCGAAAAGAATTAACACCAATCCTGTTTAAATTCTTCCAAAAAATTGAAGAGTAGGGAAAATTACCCAACACATTTTATGAAGCCAACATCACCCTAATACCAAAGCCAGATAAAGATTCTACAAGTAAAGAAAATTATAGACAAATCTCTCTAATGAACATAGATGCAAAAATTCTCAACAAAATACTTGCAAATCAAATCCAACAGTATATCAAAAGACTTATACATCACAACCAAGTGGGATTTATTCCTGGTATGCAAGGTTGGTTCAACATAAGAAAATCAATCAATGTAATACACCACATTAACAAATTGAAGGAAAAAAAACACATGATCATCTAAATAGATGCAGAAAAGGCATTCGACAAAATCCAGCATCCTTTTTTGATAAAAACACTTCAAAAGATAGGAATCAAAGGAAAATTCTTCAATATGATAAAAGGCATATATGAAAAACCCACAGGCAACAACATACTAAGTGGGGAAAGGTTGAAAGCTTCCTCTAAGATCGTGACCAAGACAAGGATGCACACTGTCACCATTGTTATTCAACATTGTACTAGAAGTTCTAGCTAGGGCAATTAGACAAGATAAAAAAAAATTAAAGGCATCCAAATAGGAAAAGAGGAAATAAAACTCTCACTGTTCATGGATGACGTGATCCAGGACTTAGAAAATGCTGAAGGATCCACGACAAAGCTACTGGAACTAATAAATGAGTTCAGCAAAGTAGAGGATACAAGATCAACATGCAAAAATCAGTAATATTTTTGTTCACTAGTACTGAACAACCTGAGGAGGAAATCAGGGGGTAAATTCCATTTTCAATAGCAACAAAAAGACTCAAATACCTAGGAATTAATTTAACCAAAGAAGTACAGGACCTATATGCAGAAAACTACAAAACAATGCTAAAAGAAATTTTAAAAGACCTAAACAAATGGAAAGACATACCGTGTTCATGGATTGGAAGAATAAATATCTTGAAGATGTCAATCTTACCCAAACTGATTTATAGATTCAATGCAATACCAATCAAAATCCCAACAGCTTACTTTACAGAATTAGAGAAAGCAATTACCAAATTCATCTGGAAGGATAAGTGCACCTGAATAGCCAAAAGCATTCTAAAAAAGAAGAGTGATGGGAGGAATTTCACTGCCTGACCTTGAAGCATATTACAAAGCTACAGTGGTCAAAACAGCATGGTACTGACATAAAGATAGACACATCGATCAGTGGAATAGAATTGAGAACTCAGAAATAAACCCTCACCTATACAATCAACTGGTTTTTGACAAACCTAACAAGTTAATGTTAACAGGACAAACGGTCTCTTCAACAAATGGTGTTGGAAGAACTGGATATCTATAACCAAAAGAATGAAAGAAGACCCCTATCTCACCCCCTATACAAGAATCAACTCAAAATGGATCAAAGATCTAAATATAAAAGTCAGGACCATAAAACTACTAGAAGAAAATGTAGAGAAACATCTTCAAGACCTTGTAGTAGGCAGTGGTTTCTTGGACCTTACACCCAAAGCACGTGCAACAAAAGAAAAAATAGATAAATGGGACCTTCTCAAAATTAAACACTTTTGTACCTCACAGGACTTTGTCAAAAGGGTGAAAAGGCAGCCAACTCACATATCTGATAAGGGTTTAATATCCAGGATATATAAAGAGATGTTACAAGTCAACAATAAAAAGACAAACGATCCAATTAAAAAATGGGCAAAAGACTTGAATAGACATTTCTCCAAAGAAATACAAATGGCAAAAAAACACATGGAGAAATGCTCAACATCACTCATGATTAGGGAAATGCAAATCAAAACTACGATGAGATATCATTTCACACCTATCAGAATGGCCGCTATTAAAAAGACAGAGAACTACAAGTGTTGGAGAGGATGTGGAGGGATAGGAACACTTCTTCACTGTTGGTGGGAATGCAGAATGGTACAGCCACTATGGAGGACTGTTTGGCAGTTCCTAAAGAAGTTGAATATAGACTTGCCACGTGACCCAGCAATACTACTACTGGGTATATACCCAGAAGAACTGAGAGCAGTGACACGAACAGACATCTGCACACTGATGTTCATAGCCACATTATTCACCATTGCCAAAAGTTGGAAACAACCCAGGTGTCCATCAACAGACGAATGGATAAACAAACTGTGGTCTATTCACACGATGGAATATTATGCAGCTGTAAGAAGAAATGAAGTCATAAAGCATATGACAACATGGATGAACCTGGAGGACATTATGTTGAGTGAAGCAAGCCAGACACAAAAGGACAAATACTGTATGAATGCATTACTATGAACCAAATATATTGTGTAACATATTGTTTGATTCAAAAAAAATTTTATGTGTATCCAGTACATTTAATTGAGAAATCTATATATTTGTTCATCTGTGTTTACTTTTTAGTTTTTAATTGTTTGTATTTTCAATTATTAAATGTACAAAATAAAGTAAAAAAAAAACAAAAAACGGGGGGGCGGATATTGCAAAAGTGATCTGAAGTTCTGAGAACTATTTAAATTAATTAAAGAGCCCAGCACAGAGCCTGTCATTACAGAGGACAGTTATTATAAGTGTTACCTTCCTAATCCCTCCTTCCTTTCTTTCCTAACTTTTCTCTCATTCTTCCTACCCAAATATTCAATCTGCTGCCCAGATAGAAGCAGCAGAATCATTTGAATCTTCTTCATTTCCCACTTTCGACACTGGTGAAAGAAAACTGCGTTCTTTGGTTCTAACCTGAACCTCATTCATAACCCACTGCTCAGTACATATATATGACAAAAACTGAAAGCCAAGTGGATGGTAGGAGATCTGATACTATCCATAGTTTGCTGAGATATATTAAGAAACTTACTGAAGCCTGATATTAACTAGGAGGACCAGTAACTCACATTAGCAGAAAAATCTGCATCTGCTGTTCTCCTTCACTCAATGACAAGGTTTCTGGAGGTAAATCCACATATTTACACAACAGATTTTCCTCTGTTATTTTTGTTTCCCCAACTAATTAATTGAGAATGCCACTCTAATCTCTAGCGCCACTCCCCCATAGGAACTAGATCTATTAGAATGTAAAACCCTAGGTAACTTGATTTTTCAAGTACAATGAAGACTCATCAGTGGTGATATATAAGTCATTAGAAAAGAAAGAATTCAAATGACATTAAAACACAGTATTTTGGCTGTACATATTTAATGAGATATACTCTAAGGACAGAAAAAACAAAACCTCAAATCTCATTCAGTTGTCTAATTGTTAGCAGCAATACCGGTATTATTACTTTTAACTGTTATATACAGATATTGTAGGATAAAGCTACAAGAAAAATAGTTTTCATTATTAAGAATCAAGATTTTCACTGTAGGAGAAAAGAGGCAAATGTATAAAATTTTTTAAGTTAAGTAAAAACCCTTTATACAGTTACATTTGAATTGAAAATTTCAGAATTAACTCGTGATTTTTCATGATGTATCTATTGTTTCTTTTTCAGAGAAGTTGTAGGTTTACAGAAAAATCATGCAGAAAATACAGAGTTCCCATATACCTGCCCCCATTATTAGCATTTTAGATTAGCATGGTACCTTTGTTACAATTGATAAGAGAATATTGCAGTATTGACTAGTGTCCATAGTTTACATTAGGGTCTACTGTTTCTGTTGTACAATGCTATGGTTGTTGTTTTTCTAGTAACATTTACACTACACCTAAAATGTACCCTTTTAACCACATTCAGATATATAATTCAATGGTGTTAATTACACTCACAATGTTGTGCTACCATCTGTTACCAAAACTTTTCCGTCACCCCAAACAGAAATTCTGTACTCATTAGGCATTAACTCCCCATTCCCTACCCCCACCCTGTCCCCTAGAAACGTGTTGCTAGTTTCTGGCTCTATGAACTTGCTTATTCTAATTATTTCATATCAGTGAGATCATACAAACTCAAGATTTTTTTAGTACACATTTTCTAGATCTTGTCCACTGACAAGGCTTGGAAGAAATAACAATTCAGCAATAATGAGCACCTTTACACTCAAATATTACATACCATAAAAAGGAACCAGGGATCCTTGGAGTAAAGGCTGATTCCACATCTGGGGCAGAAAATAAGATGAGCTTGGAGCATTTTGTTGCTCCAGAAAGCAAGGGAGCTATCAAAGTTTAATGGGATTTATCAAAAGGTCACAGAATACAGTTTAAAGGGGCTTTTACCAGCCAGAGATGGGACAACTTGAGGATTGAAAAGAGTAATGATTGCAAGTGGTTGAAATGCACAGAATATATAAAAATCCATGATAAAACACACACAAAAAAAAATCCAGTTCATTGAAACTGAATTAAGAATTTATGTTGCCTTCCTAAATTAGGAAAAAAACTGTATTTCAGAATCCCAAACAGTTCTAGTTTATGAAAGAAAGTTCTTCTTTACTGAAAAAAATTCCAACTAATAAATGTAGCAGGAATTACAGCATTAGAAAATCACCATTTTGCTACTCCTAATGGAATAATTATTCTGGCAGCCATCAATAGTTTTCTAAAATAATTAGGTGAAAGGATGATGATGGATTTTTGCAGGGTACCAAAGTACCACCGATTATTTGCTGGGCTTAAGGGGGAAATGCAGCTTTACAAGAGAGAGTGCTAGCATCCCTAAAAGTAGAAGACAATATGTGCCTCCTGATATGATGCAGCGCCTCCTAAAAAATATTCTTGTCAAAAATAATAAACCTGAACATTATCAAAACTTTAGCTCTAACTTCCAGGTTATGAAAAATACAAGGGAAACAGAAACAGACTAAATGCCATGATACAGAAGCAATCAGACAAATCCAGAATGTGGGGTATTCTACAGAACAGCTGACCGAGTTTTTCAACAAGTCAATGGCATGAGAATAAAAGGGGTTAATGGGACTGTTATAGATTAAAAGGGACTGAAGAGACATAACAATCAAATGTGTGTGCCTTATTAGTGCTCTGATTCAAACAAGCCAAATGTTTTTTAAAAAGGCACTGAAGAAATTCAAATGCTGACTGGTTATTAACATATTAATAATATCAAGGAAATATGCTAATTTTGTTGGATGTTATACTGGTATAGTGGTCATGAAAAAATATTCTTATTTTTAAAGACATACATTAAACTATTCATGGGTAAAAATATCTGGTTTTCTTTAAAATTCTTCAGAAAAAAAAAAAAAGAAGCTAATATGGTGACATGTTAATTGGTAAGTCTAAAATAAGCATGTGGATCTTCATTACACTATTTTTCAAATTCTATACATATCTGAATTTTTTCTCATAAAAAAAGTTAAAAGAAAATATTCTTCAGCTAAGATGAAGAACCAGGCCCCTTGCCTCCCGGGACTGCCTCATGTTGACTACGACCATCTTTGTTATAGGGAAATGACCATTAGCTTTCAGAATCACTATATAAGTGTCTGCAGTCTTAATTCCATGGTGAATATTTTGTCATTCCCTATTGTTGATTTACCTGAACTGGTATAAGAGTTCTTCTGAAATCTTCCTTCCTCTAAGACCCATATCAACTGCCTCCTCCTCCAGTAAATCCATTCATTCAATCATTTAACAAATAACTACTGGATAGCCTCAGTGTGCTGCATCCTATGCCATACTTAGGAGATATTATGGAAGCAACAAGGACATGTTCTTGGTCCTCTTTGAGTTGATAGTCTGTGTGACTGAGACAAGTAAATAGGAAATTGCAGTTCACAAAAGAGCATGCCATGATAGGGGAACCTCAGGGCACGGTAAGCGGGACACCTAACCCCGTCTGGAAGGGGTAACTAGTAAATGGAGAGCTGAAGAACCAGTAGGAAGTTAACCAGGGTCGGGAGACCAAGAGTGGTCCAGGCTTAGGGAATGGCATATGAAAGGAACAGAAATGAGAAGGTTTTGTGGGGCTAGCACATGGAGTGTATGTTTGGAGATGGGGAATGTGGAGGAAAAGAGATGAAGATTGGAGAATTAAGCAGGAATTCATATCCCGAACACTTGCTCCCAAAGGGAAATGTGAAGCCATAGGAGGGTTTCAAGCATGAGATTGGCATGATCGGAATTGCATTTAAGAAAGATGTCTGTTGTATGAAGAATGGGTTGGAGGAACAAAACAGGAGTCAGGGAGAGCAGTCAGGAGGCTGTTGCGATGTCCCAGACAATAGCTCTCTGCATAGCTCTCACCAAGGCACTTAGAAGCTCTTTTCTGGCCTTTATCGCTTCTGCCTCAGAGCATAGGAATTCATGTACAATTCCTCTATTTCCATCTGGAAACAAACTCCTTAAGGATGGGAATCAAATTTCATATTTACCCCACACAGCCTAATAATAATCATTAGCACTTGTCACTTATTATGTGTCAGGCTTTCTATATACATAGTGTCTTTTTCTCACAATAACCACAGAAAATAGCTATTTTCACCATTTGCCAATGAGGAAACTGAAATTCAGAAATATTAAGTATTTTCCCAGGACCACGCCACTGATAAATGGTGGAGCTTGGATTTCCACCCACATCTGCCCTGCTCCAGATCGCATGCTCTTTCCACTGTGTCACACTCCCCACTCCACCCCCAGACAAGGCCTGGAACCTCATAGGGAGTCAGTAAACACACATGCAAGATATCTGAGTCCCATTTTATTAAGCCACAGACATTTTCTTTTGATGTGTGCTTGCCTACAGATGGGAAGAAAAATAAGGTATCCACATTTCAGGTTTTTAAATGTCTAGACTGCTCTATAGCAGGGGCCTCTTTACTCCTGCAGTGAATGTAAAGGTGTGTTTCAGGACTTTGCCAAATAATGGTGTACGCAGTGAACTGACTTGACAGATGATGTCAGGCAAAAGAGAAGGAGGATGCTGAAGCAAAAAGGAGAACCGAGGTCGGCTAAGAGCACCAGAGGCAGACTCTGGCGCAGTTTGAAAGGAAATATTGAAAGCTGGCGTCACTCTCTGCCTAATCCATAATATGACTGAGCCACAACCCCAGTGGTTTTGAGAAACAAGAATCAGCAGAATTTTGCTGTCTTAATAGAATGTATAAGCAACTAAAAGTTTCAGGGAAGCCTTCACTTCATTACCTCAGCAGTCATATCTTGACCTTGTGATCACTCTTTGTTAAAAAAAACTCTTTTATGTTTTTTCACATAAGTGGAATTAACATTTTTCCCTCCATGGCATGAACTTGTGGTAGATGAATGCTTTAGTAGTTTGCAAGTAGTTTTTCAATGTCACATTTCTAGAACAGTGTTATGGAACAAAGCTAATTGTCGTCCGGATCGGAGGCAATTCTATTCACAGCAAGATAAATTGGATTTCTGAACTGTGATTTCCATTGTGTTACCTCTATGTATCATGAAAGTTATCCTGATGTGCACAGCAGTCAGGCTACTTACTTATACAGTGAGGTCCAGCTCTGTGCTGAATCCATTGTCTCTCTCTTCCCAAGGGAGGACAGAAGCACAAGAGAAGCATAATTGTAGACTGCCAGCTAATGGAAGGGGTTAATGAGGATGCACTACTTTAAATATCAGTGTGAACAATCAAAGAATAGAAGAAAATAATCCATCCTTAAGAGGATTAGACATCACCATGAATTAACCAATTTGCCACTGTGGAGATTTGTGTGTGCATGAGGCTTTTTTAGTAAAACTTTTTTTATATATACACATAACTATTTCAGAATGTAAACCACCATCAGTAAAAACAATCCCATCTTGTGATTTGTAAATTTGGATGCTGCTAATCTTAACTTTTAATAAATTGGACAGTGCCTTGGGTGGCATTTTCACTATCTGAGAAGAAAAAATTTGCTAAGTGAATAGTTAACAGATTAAAAATATTATGGAAGCAAGATGAAAAGTTGGAATGTTGGTGCTTTTGTAAATAAAAAGCAAACAGAAGGCACTAACGCATAAGAACATGATCTCTAGAGTCAGCACGCCAAGGGTGGAATCTGGTCTCACCACTGTGTGACATTGGATAAGTTACTTAACCTCACTGTGCTTCAGTTTTCTCATTTGTAAAAAGGAGATCATAGAATATACATTTCATATCAGATTGACATGAGACTTAGAGTTAACAAGTATTACACTTGAAAAGTTCCTGGTATACAACAAAGACTCAGCTATGCAAGCTATTATTATTATCTGGAAGTATTTTTTAAAATAAATAAGTAATGAACAAATTGCATTTCTATTTTACTTAGTCACTCCAGCAGATTTCCTTAGAATCTGTAGGAAGCAATATTATTACCCCATTTACATTACAAGGTATAAAAGTGAGAACTGCCTTCCTTTAAAAACCTCTGTAATTCAAACAGTTTTCCCACAGTTAATTTATATTGCTGGTATTTTTCTACATTTAAAGTAAACTTGAGCTGTTCAAAGGTACCTGGCCCTCATTCTTTTGTATCCAGTTAAATCCATGGCCTCATAGAATCCTGGAAAATATCACCTCTTGCAACACTCCCCACTGTGAAGACACAGGGTAACTTTCCTTTGTTCCTGGAGTGGTCATTATGTATATTGCAAATCAGACTTATGTTTTGATTGCTAAATGCTAAGAGGAAAGGAGACATTAGAACTGTCTGTTTCAGAAAGAGAAGAAAGAATTTTAAAAAAAGTTTTACTAGTTTGCTTGGATTACGGGACATTCTTAATTAGACAAGATGTGGTCTTCACAAGCAGCAAGTCAAAGCAACTGTATCCATATTGTGTATTAATGCAAAACTGCAAAATGATACATCCTAAAATTTCAATTTTACATCCACAACTAAACTGTAATATGTTTAGTCCAAGATGTGTACATTATTCATCCAGTAGTATCTAGCAAAGATAAGAATGTGAGATAAATACTTATTGACCTGAATGAACTTGAATGAGCACCAGGCTCATGGGAGGCACTCAAATATTTTTTGAATGAATGAACCAGAGCAAGGTTAATGGACACTGGTTCCCAGTGGTCTGTCTTCCAGGTTGTAATCAAGATTAAGAAAAAAAGAAATATGGAGGACAGAATGGACACCATCCTGAAGTAACACACATACATGCACACACGCATGCACATCTAATATGAAGCAACCTCAATAGTTAACATTCAAAAGTAATAGGAACTTCAACTATAAGAGAAAGATCAGCAATTTACTTAGTAATGACAATATTAAACAAATTTTCTAATGTCAGAACCCACCATTTAGAATATCCTTGACAAGTTCCGGAGGCAGAAAAGTTCCCCAAAGACTTTATGTAGTTTTGGCTTTTAAAGCAATCTTAATGAGTCAGACTTAATGCATCCTGACATCTACAAACTATGGTAAAGTTGACCTAATTCTGAAAAAGTAAAGAAATTTTCTAAAGGGTCTAGTGAGAGCTGAACTTCTGCAATCCCACTTACCAAAGTAACCATATCTCAGTATTTTCTCATCACCAGAAGTGAGATCTGAGCTCAGTGCCCCCATCCAAAAAAAAAAAATTTATTTTTCCTAAAATATTTCAAGGCGTTTGAAAGACCCTCAAATCCTCTTATTCTTCTAAGCCACTGCCCAGTCCATCTACAATGGTAGGCAGGCTCTAGAATGGTTATGCCAAGGATTGAAATGAGAAGAAATTAACCTAGCAAAAACAACCCACTTTCAACATGGATCTCAATAATTCCCATGGGTAAAGTATCAAGAAATAAGAACTCAGCATCAAAAATCCCACAATGCAGAAGGGTAAAGGGCACCATGAGTGAGCACCAGCAGAAAAAACAGATAACATAGACTAACCTACAAACTTCAGCTATTGATATAAGCATACAAGGATGCTGATGATATCTAAGAAATAAAAAGGGGATTGAACAGATGACTAAGAGAAAAGGACATTTTAAAAAGCATATTAAGAGAGCAGGTGTAGCTCAGTGGTTGAGTACCTGCTTCCTATGTACGAGGTCCCAGGTTCAATTCCCAGTACCTCCCAAAAATAAAAAAAAAAATTTAACAATTCATTTGAGTCATTGTAACAGTTTGAGATTATTTTTGTGAATCCCAAAAAGAGAAAGATTATGTTTGTAAACTAATCTATTCTTCCAAGTGTGATACCCTTTGATTGTATTAAATTTAGTGAGGGATCTCTGATTAAGTTTACTTGATAAAATCAATTTAGGGGCTTCTGATTAGGCTACATCAGTAAAGTGTGACTCAGCATGAGTCCCTGCCTCCTTGGTTGGCTAATGTAAACAGACATTCACTCAAGAAGACACACGGGAAGAATGAGAGCTCTGTCATTTTTAACCCTGGGGCGCTGGGAAGAGATAAGAGCCATTGGCCTGATCTCCTCCCAGCTGATCTTGGGAGGAGAGTCGAGACTGATATAGGAAGCCCTGAGAGACAAGCCCTATGACAGCCTACAGCTGAGATAAGGAAGAAGCTGGACCCATGGAGCCTCAAGAGGAAGAGAAAGCCCAGGAAGGAGAGGCCAGGCAGAGATCAGCGACCATCTTGTTTCAACACGTGGCAACTGACTTTCATGAGAAAGTACCTCTTATGGTACCTTGGGTTGGACTCTTTAGGGCCTTGTAACTGTAAGCTTTTACCCCAAATAACTATCCTTTATAAAAGCCAACAAACTTCTGGTACTGTGCATCAGCATCCCTTTGACAGACTGATATAGTCATCCATCCAATCACACTAAAAAGCATATTAAAACAACAAATATAACTCTTAGAAATGAAAAATAGAATAACTGAAATTTAAAACAGTGAAGTATTTTACCACATGATTAGACCAACTGAAAAGAGAATTCACAAAATGGAATCTAATGCAGAAGAAATTAGTCAGAATATAGAATAAAGAGAAAAAAGAGATGGAAAAGATGAAGCAGTTGTTAAGAAGCAGAGAGTATAAAGTGAGACAGTAGACCAGAGGTCCAGGCCAGTGAAGTAAGGCAAGAAAAATAAGTAAATAAAAAGAGTAAGGATTGGAAAGCATGAAACAAAATTTGCATATAGTATCTATATAGAAACCTCTCCAAAAACACTGAAAGTTTTTTTTAATTAATAATAGAGCTTAACAAGGGATCAGAATATAAAATCAATTGCCCTTCGAAAGCAACACTAAAGAGTTTAAAAGTGTACTTTTTAAAAACAGAAATCATTTATCATGGCATGAAAAATATGAAGAACCTAGGAATAAATATACCAAAATATATCTTCAGGAGAAAAAATTATAAAGCTTTATTAATTTACCTTAACTATACCTCATTAAATTTAAGGTATATACCATGTTAATGTTTAAAAAGAATCATGATTATGAAGATGTCAATTCAATTTAATTTTATAGATCCAAATCAAATCAAATCCAAAAATCCACAGAGTCTTGTGAGTTTTGACAAGATGAGTCGAAAATATATATGTAAGAGAAAAGGACCAGTAGAGGCTCAGATATGCCTGAAGAAGAACCAGGTGGGGAAAATTGCTTTACTGGATAGAAATTATTATAAAACTACATTATTTAATATATCGTGTATTTTCTTTGTAATAGACAAATATACCACTGAACTGCATAGAGCAGCCCTATGTGCATAAGGTATATGATAGATGACAGAACTGTCACTACAGAGCAGTAGAGCAAAACTGGACTCCCAATAGATTACGCTGGGACAATTAGTTATCCATATTTTAAAGGGGGGAATCAAATCTTTATCGTGCCATACACACAAAAAATATTTCTATATGGATTTAAAACTTAAATGTAAAAGGCAAAACTATAAAATGTTTAGGTGACATTATAGAAGATTAGCTTTATGACCTCAGGGTAGAAATGGATTTCTTAAACAAAGCGTGCATGTGCACACACACACATCTACCCAGAAAGTAAAAGATGGATAAATTTTACTACATTAAAATTAAGAACTTCAGATCATCAAAAAACATCATTAGGAGAGTGAAAAGGCAAGGCACAGAGGGGAGAAATGACAAAGTAGCAAAATGCTCATATCCAGACTATGTAAAGAACGACTGCAAATGAATAAGAAAAAGACAAATAATCTGATAGAAAAAATGAGCAAAAGACATAAATAGGTGTTTCATGGTATAGGAAAATAGGAACATTGAATAAACATAGGAGAAGACACAAGCCTTCCTCACTAATTTGGAAAATGCAAATTAAAACTGTAATAACATACACCTTCATTTCTGTCTGATTTGCAAAAATTTAAAAATCACTTTATCAACTACTGGTAAGTATGTGGAATAACAGAAACACATATTTTATCTGCAGTGGGAGTGTAAATTAGTAAAATTACTTTGGCATTTTACAGTTTGGCTGAAGATGTGCAGAACCTAGAACTTAACAATTCCACTCCTAGAAACACACCAGAGAAAAACTTTTGTACGTGGGCACCAAGTAACATGCATGAGAATGTTCAAAGCACCACTGTTTGCTAGGGAGTAAAAAGGGGAACCAATCCAAATGGCCATCAACAGAGGAATACCTAAATAATCGTCCTGTTTCATATCATGGAATTTGTTGTGGCTGTGAGCTACAGCTACACACAACAAAGGAGATGAATCTCAGAAACATATTGAATGAAAAACAGTAAGTCACCAAAGAATACTCATATTATGCTTCCATTTATATAAATGTTTAAAACATGTAAACTAAATAAGATATTACTTAAGGACTCAAATGTATGTGTGTTTTTCTATAAAGAAAAACAAGACAATAATAAACACAAAATTCAGGGCTGTGGTTCCTCCATATAAGGAAGGAAGGAATAGGACTACAGAGGGCACATAGGGGACTTCAAAGGTAATGAATAGGTATAAAAATTTTAACTGGATCACAAATTCCTTGGAATTTACTGTATTGTCATTCCTTAGAGTTTAAGCATATTTTATATGTACTCTTTTATCTCTGCAATATTTAACAGAAATGATTTTAGAGAAAAAAAAATACAAATGACAAAGTATTTATCATATGTCTAAAGCAGGTAAAGGATTAAAAGCATCAAATAAAGTGATCCTTTACCAATCTTCAAGAAAAAGAACACACAATAGAAAAAGGAGCAAAGGATATGATTATGCAGATTACACAATAAGAAATACAATTGACCAATAAATGTATGAAAAGACGTTCAACTTCACTAATGATGGTGATGCAAAATTAAACAGAACTATTTTTCCCCCATCAGATTGGAAACATTTTTTAAAGTTTGATAATACCAGGATTGGTAAGAATGCGAAGAATGAATTGACAAAATCTTGTGGAGGGCAATTTGATATTATCTGTCAAAATTTAAAATGTAAAAATATTCTTCCACCAAGGAATTACATTTCTAGGAATCTACACATAGACTTGGTCAAGTTTTATATAAAATGCTCCTTGTTGCATTATTTGTAATAACAGAAAACTGGAACCTACTTCTCAGTCTCCTTCCCACAAAGCTCAGCCTCTCCTCCAAACATGTGTAGATGAAGTATAAAGAGAGCTTGATGTTGTGTTTTAGGTTTTAAAACCTTCAGAAGCACTTTTTGTCATTGCGGCAAAGATAGAGCAAACAGAGTAATTTCCTTTTTAATACCAAAACCCATTGAGGTTTATGTTGTGTAGGCAGGGGATTCAATTTAAAGAAGGAAAAGAATTTTCTAAAAAAATAATAAGTTAAATTTGTGAAGTTCCACTACACTATCTCATCCTTGAGCTGGCACTTGTCTCCTGAGCTTCAGACCTCATCTCCATCATCTCCAAAATCAATCTCATCTTCATCCAGAAAGCCTGCCTGCCTTCTTTATCCCTTATCTCAGCAAATAAAATATCAGGAACCTTCAAACCCACACCAGAAACAAGGCAGTCAGCCTTTACACCACTCCAGCTCTCTTCCCTACATTGAGCCACTGACCAATTCCACCTACTGAGCATCTTTCAAATCCACTGTGGAGACTCCATCGCCCATGACACCACCTAAGTTCAGATCCTTATCACTGCTCCCTTCATTTCCACAAGAGCTTTCCTATGCAGTGTCTCTGCCTCCAGTCTCATCAGCATCCAGCTGTTCATCTTTCAACTGCTGCCAAAGGATATTTTTTAATGGGCATTTGATTGCACTACTTCCCTACTTAAAGCTCTTCAGGGCTATCATCCCACCAACACAAAGGTCAAACTCTTTAGCATGGTTTGTACACAACAAACATGATGTTCTGTCCCAGACAGCCTTTTCGGTCTCATCTCCCATCACTC
>JAQZBX010073894.1:0-14840 GCA_029593785.1 Cabassous unicinctus
TAATTTCTTTCAATCTATTTTTCTATTTATTTTACAATTTTACAATAAAGGACTTTTTACCAGCTTAAAAAAACCCATTGATTATGCACTTTGGATAGATCATATGGTATGTGAATATATCTCAATAAAACTGCTTAATAAACAAATGAATTATTATGCAAGAATAGCCAGAAACAGCAGCTATGTACAGCAAGGGAAACAGAGAGACTGAGAGGCCAGGAATTTTAAAAAAAGGACTCGCATTGAATCATCTGAAAAGCGAGGTTTTTCAAACATGGTCTTAAAATATATTTCAACTTTGCAAAATTGTTTTTTTAATATTAATAACAAAATTTAATATTATTTATTACTAAATATAAGGCTCATCTTTGTAAATAGCATTTTCCCATAACCTGACAACTCAATAATACAACAAAATAAACCTTCTTCAGTTCTTTGTTTTTGTAATCAAATAAATTTATTTATGATATTATTTGGATATTCATGCACTATTAGTATTTCTTAAGTAATTACTTTTTACTCCATGAAGTGCACTCAGATTATTTCCCCAAAGTGTTTTTAAATGTGAGGAAAAGAAAGAAACATGTTTTTCTTTTTGATTTTTACCAAAAACTAAGCAAAAATCTTATTTGAAAGGATTATTTTCAATGTGGATTGGCTAGAAAATGTTTGAGGTTTCTTAAAGTGAATTTTGACAAGACTTTAAATTTTAAAAAAATTAATAATTTCTTTTGGAGTAAAATATTTTCCTCTAAGCCATGATTCTCAATCTCAGGTCTAGAATCAATGAAAATTAATCAAAAATCATTATATGAGTATCACAAAACATCTTTTTAGAAAAACCAAACTAAAGAGAAACTTCTAATCTTAATGGCTAAACCTAGAGCAGAATTGGAACAGGGAGATTTCTAGTGAGGGTGAACTGATGTCATGAAGATGTGGCTACAGATGAGCCCCTCCTTGAACCGGTCTTGGTAGCAACACTGATTAGAGTGGCAATTTGGTCCTCCCTACTGTCTACAGTGGAAAATTGTGAAGAAAAATCATTCACAGAGGTAGGGTTCACATAACCTCTTTGTGTACCCTCTGAGAACTCTCAGGGATGATTTAGCAGTGAAGATGGGCTTTTAAGTATATGTGAAAGCTCAGTTTATTTTCAAATACTGAAAGTGTTTATTTTTACTATTTTTTAAATTGTTATTAGTGTAGCCCAGGTGTACAGAATTGCCTTTAATCCTCAAATTATACCAAACTATTATCATTAGTCCATAAAAACGGTTTTGCTTTATTTAATTTTATTTTTGCAATTCATTCCTTATCCTCAATCTTATGTTTTTAATTTTCATCTCTTCTTTCCCTCTTGTATATATTTCTTAAATATATTTATTAGAGTCACATATATATATATAGCTCTAAAAAAATATAGTGCTTTTGTGTGTATTAATTGATGGCATTTTCCCTTAGATCTTACTCCACCTCCCACAAATAGCCTAGTATTTGATAGAAATTTCATTATGCTTATAGATTACTTTGGAGAGAATCAACACTTTCCAATGTTAAGTTTTCTCCTCCATGAAAAAGGGATGTTAGTCCACTTGATTGTGTTTTCTTTTTTGTTCTTTACTGGGGTTTAAAAGTATTCTCTTACATAGCTATGTGAATTCTTGGCAAGGTTTATTTCTGGATAAAACATAATTTAGATAATTTCCATAAATGCATTCAATGTTATAAATGTCCCTTTAAGAAATGCTGTAGTTGCACCCATGTAGATGATGATGAGTTTTATTTCAAGACAAAGGCTATTTAGTATACATTGTTGTGTCCCTATACTTGGGTTTTTGCAGTTATGCTTTTGCTATCAAATTATAATTTTACACGATATTAGAAAGAGAATATAATCTATATAAAGCTGAATCTTTGGAATATTTTGATGTTTTCTTTGGGAATTACTCTATTAATGACTTCTGTGAAGGTATCACGTGTAAGAAAATATTCTGAATTTTCTCTGGAATAAGAGTTCACAAGGTCTCTCTGTCTCTGAGAATGTGTAGGTGAGTAGTTATATATGAAATGCAATTATTATGAAAAATTTTATGCTTATGCCTTATAGTTTTTGGTATTTTTGTTTTTGTGATTCTGCTTTCAACTCTATTTTGTCAATGTGAAATTCTATTCCTTTTTCCTTTGAGTTTATTTTGCCCAGTAAATCTTTTTCCATTCCTTTTCTCTCTTGTAGACAACTTTTTCCTGAATTTTGTTTTTGATTTAAATTGAGGGACTTCCTTACCTTATTTAAGGCATTAAACTAATGCAACTTATTGCCCTTAGTTTTATATTAGAGCTTATTTCTGCTATTTCATATCATGCATTCTATTTAATGTATTTTTAAAACTTAAGGCAGCAAGAGAAAAGGGAACCATCATATACAAGGGAAGCTCAATAAGAGTAAATGCTGAATTCTCATCTGAAACCATGAAATCAAAAAGACAGTGGCATGACATAGTCAAGATAATCAAAGAATAAAATTCCAGCCATGAATTCTCTATCCAGCAAAGCTGGAATTAAAAAGTGATGGAGAGCTCAAAATAGTCACAGATAAACAGAAATTAAGAGAGTATACCAATAAGAAACAGGCCCTTCAAGAAATGCTAAAGGAAGTTCTACAGGTTGAAAGGAAAAAACAGGAGAAAGAGAGTTGGAGGAGAGTGTAAGAAGAACTAAAAAGACAAAAAGAGAAATAAAAACAATATATGACATAGAAAAACCCAAAGAAAATATGTCTAATGTAAGAAATTCCTTGAGAGTAATAACACTGAATGATATCGGATTAAACTCACCAGTCAAGAGACACAGTTTGGCAGAATGTATAAGGAAACATGATTCATCTATAGGTTGTCTACAAGAAACCCACCTTAGACCCAGGGATGAAAGGAGATGGAAAGTGAATGGCTGGAAAACAATTTTACAAGCTAACAATAACCAAAAATGGGTGAAAGTAGGTGTACTAATACTGGACAAAATTGATTTTATATGCAAAACTATTGTAATAGAAAAAGATGGGAACTATATATAAGTTAAAAGGGTATTCTTTCAAGAAGAAAGAACTATCATAAATATTTATGCACCTAACAGGGTGCCTCAAAATACATGAGGCAAACACTGGAAAGACTAAGTGGAGTTATAGATGCCTCTACAATTATAGTGGGGGACTTTAATACACAATTATCACCATTAGCCAGAACATCTCAAGAGAAAATCAATAAAGAAACAAATACTCTGAATAATACATTAGAGGATTTGGACCTAATATATATATATACAGAATGCTACACCCAAATACATCAGGATATACATTCTTCTCAAGTGCACATGGATCTTACTCCAACATAGAGCACATGCTAGGCCATAGAACAACTTTCAATGAATTTCTCAAAGGTTGAGATTATACACAGTAATTTCTCTGATCACAATGGAATGAAATTGGAAATCACTAACAGCTAGAGAATGAGATTGGCCACAAAGATATGGAAGTTGAACAATGCAGTATTAAGCAAACAGTGGGTGAAGGAAGAAATCTCAAAAAAAATCAGTAACTACCTTGAAATGAATGAAAATGAGAACACAGAATATCAAAACCTATGGGATGCACCCAAAACTGTACTGACAGGGAAATTCATAGCCATAAATGTATATATATATATATGTATATATATATATGAAACAGTGAAATTTGAAGAACTAACTGCACAACTGGAGGAATTGGAAAAACAACAACAAATTAACACCAAAGGAAGTAGAAAGAAGGTAATAAAAAACATTAGAGCAGAACTAAAAGAAATAGAAAATAAGAAAGCACTAAAAGATATAGATAAAACAAAAACTGGCTCTTCAAGAGGATCAATAACTTGACAAACCCTTAGCCAGACTAACAAGGAAAAAGAGAAAACAGAAGAAAATACACAAAATAAGAAATGAGGAAGGGGATATCACCACTGACCAAATAGAAATAAACAGCATCATAAGAGGATATTTTGAAAAATTATGTCAACAAAAATGATAATTTACAGGAAATGTACAAATTCCTAGACTGCTCACAAGAAGCCTACATTAATGAAAGAAGAAATTGATAAACTCAACAGTCCAATTACAAGTAAAGATATAGACTCGGTCATCAAAAACCTCCGAACTAAAATGAGTCCAAAACCAGGCAGCTTCACAGGTGAATTCTACCAAACATTGTGGAAAGATGTAACACCAATTCTGCTTAAGCTCTTCTAAAAAACAGAAGTAGAAGGAACATTGCATAACTCATTCTATGATACCAACATTACCTTAATACCAAAGCCAAACAAAGATGCCACAAGAAAGGAAAATTAGGGACTAATCTCTCTAATGAACCTAAATGCTAAAATCCTCAAAAAAAAAATACTTTCTAATTGCATTCAACAACATATCAAAAGAGTTATACACCATGACCAATTAGGTTTCATCCCGGGTATGCAAGGATGCTTAATGTAAAAAATCAATCAATGTGATACACCACATAAACAGATTGAAAGAAAAAATCACATGAACATCTCTAAGGATGCAGAAAAAGCATTCAACTAAATACAGCATTCTTTTCTGACAAAAACACTGCAAAAGATAGGAATAGAAGTAAACTTTCTGAATTTGATAAAGGGTACTTTTGAAAAACTCTGAGCCAACCTCATCTTCATTGATGAAATCCTAAAAGATTTCCCTCTAAGATTGGAAAGGTCTTTTCCCTCTAAGATCAGACAAGGATGCCCACTATCATTGCTCCTACTTAACATTGTCTTACAAGTACATGCTCAAGCACTAAGGGAAGAAAATGATATAAAAGGCATCCAAATTGGAAAAGAAGATGTAAAAATTTCTCTATTTGCAGATGACATGATCCTGTACATAGAATGTCCTTAGAAATCTACAATAAAGCTTCCAGAACTTATAAAGGAATTCAGTAAAGTCAGAGGCTATAAGATCAATGTTCAAAAATCAGTAGCATTTCTGTACACCAATAATAAGCAATCTGAGGAGGGAATCAAGAAAAAATACCGTTTACAATATTAAATAAAAGAATCAAATATCTAGGAATAAATTTAACTAAAGATATAAAGTATTTATATACAAAAAACTACACAACACTGTTAAAGGAAATCAAAAAAGACTTAAATAAAAGGAAGAATATACCCTGTTCATGGATAGGAAGGCTGAAAATCATCAAGTTGTCTATCCTACCCAAACTAATCTACAGATTTAATGCAATCCCAATAAAAATCAACACTGTATTTTTTAATGAATTGGAAACACTAATTACAAAATGTATTTGGAAGGGTAAGAGGCCCTGAATCACCAAACACATATTGAAAATGAAAAATGAAGTTGAACTTATCACAGTACCTGACTTTAAAACATACTACAAAGAAACAGTTGTCAAAACTGCATGATATTGGCACAAGGATAGACAAACTGGCCAATGGAACTGAATTGAGAGTTTTGATATACAGCCTTGCATGTACAGTCATCTGATATTCAACAAGGCCACCAAGTCCACTCATTTGGAAGAGAATAGGCCTGTTCAACAACTGGTGCTTGGAGAACTGGATATCCATATCCAAAAGAATGAGAGAGGAACACAGTCTCACTCCTTATACAAAACCAACTCAAGATGGATCAAATATCTAAATAAAAGAGCCAAGACCATAAACACCTTGGAAGATTCTAAGGGAGGCATCTAAAGGACCCTGTAATAGGAAATGGTTTAATGAACTTCACACGCAATGCATGAGCAGCAAAATAAAAAATAGATAATGGCATCACCTCAGAATTAAAATCTTCTGTACCTCAATGGACATTATCAAGAAAGTATAAAGGCAACCTACCCAATGGGAGAAAATATTTGGCAACAATTTTTCTGATAGGAGTCTAATATCCTGCATATATAAAGAAATCATGCACCTCAAAAATAAAAAGACAAATAACCCATTTGAAAAATGGGCAAGTAACATGAAAGGACACTTCTTTGAGGAAGAAATACAAATGGCTAAAAAGCACATGAAAAGATGCTCAACATCGCTAGCTATTAGTGAAATGCAAATCAAAATTACAATCAGATACCATCTTACACCCATTAGAATGATGGCTATTAAAAAAACAGCAGACTATATGTGTTGGAGAGGATGTGGAGGAATGTGAAACCTCATACACTGCTGGTGGGATTATAGAATGGATCAGCAACTATAGAGGAGTGTTTGGCAATTTCTCAGAAAACTAACTATAAAACTTCCATATGCTCCAGCAATTCCACTGCTGGGTATATACCCTGAAGAATTGAAAGCAAAGAGATGAACAGATATATGTACACCAATGTTCAAAGCAGCATTGTTCAGTATTGCCAAAAGTTGGAATCAACCCAGGTGCCCATCAACAGATGAATGGGTATCTAAAATGTGGTACATACATTCAATGAAATATTACTCAGCTGTAGAAGGAATAAAGTGCTAACACATGGGATAACATGGATGAATCTTGAAGACCTTATGTTGAGTGAAGCAAGCCAGGCATTGAAGAATGAAGAGTACATGACTTCACTGATATGAATTAAGGAAATTGAGCAGTCTCAGAGAGCTACTGTGTGTAAGATAGGTTTATAAGAAAAATGAAAGAGAAGAGAAGATTCTGAGCCATCACCAATGTGGATGTAGTCTATTGTCAAATGATAGAGTGTAGTTGTGTATTGAAGGGATAGGACAGGAAGTTAGTGATATATTGGGTTGGGTGGTGCAGGGTTGACAGGAGGGTGGATTGGGAAGTGTGGGTCTAAAGGTCCAGGGTGCGGGGGTGGGGTAGGGAGAGGGATGTGGTGAACACTTGAGATTTGTGGGTTAGAGGTTGAAAGTACAGAGGTGGCAGTGCTCTTGTGGTAAGATGAAAATAAAGGGACACTTGTTTTTGGTGTTGGTTAGTTGGGGGGTCATTCAAGCCAGGGTGGACCTAGAGCAGGCTTCTGGGGAGTGTGTGGGTGTTTATTCTGTCATAGTGCTTGTGTCAATGGGTAGAGACCCAAATAATGAGAGGGAAGGAGTTGGACTCCCATCTTTGGGAGGACTGATTTCTTCAGAAATAGACATATGGGAGTCTCTCAAGAGCAAGGGCAGTTCCTAAAAGGGGAGGACAAACCAGTGTGTCAAGACCTCTTTTTTCATGTAACTATGAATCTTGTCATCCAATGCGTCAAGCCATCCAAATACAAAAAGGTTTTAATATGGAGTGATGAAAGGTGGAGGAAGGTGGATATATGAGAGTCTCTTGTATTCTGTTGGTGACTTTGCTGTGACCAAAAACTTCTTTGAAAACAAAATGAAAAACAGTGACGCACTGGAGAATGAGAGGGGGAAGGTGCCATGGTACAGACTGGACACCAGATATTGCAGTGATAAAAGGCAAAATGTCAAAAAATTATTTTTTAATTTTTAAAATATTTTTCATTTTTTAAATATCCCAAAATCTTTTAATTTAATTTAATTTTTAGATTTTTTAAAGAGTTCATGTATTTTATCTCTTACTTTTAAACTTATCATTATTATTTCATTTTCCTATTTATTGTATTTGGCTATTGTATTGGCTTCATCTTTAAAGAAGCTTTGGATAACAGAAGGGTTACAACTGGGATGGGAGAGGATCATTGATAGGGGTGTCAGAGATGGGGGATTCATGGGAGGAATTTAACATGAACATACATACAAGGTATATAAAATTGTGCAAACGTTCATGAGGCATTGTCACAGTGGGTGGACTATCACTCAATAAATGAGAGAATACTGAATTCCCATCCTGGAGAGCTCTGCCACCTTCTCCACAGGAGTAGGAATAGTCCCCCAAGTGCAGAGGCAGTGTCTGCAAAGGAGGATGATCCACTGATGGGCCCTGGTTATTGATGACTGGCCTTGAGTCTTTACTCATGATATTGAAACTTAGCCTATTGTTATGGGTTGCCTAAGGGTTGCCCACTGAGAGCCTCCTTATTGCTCAAATGGTGCGTCTCTCTAAGCCAAACTCAGCATATGAATGCATTACCTTCCTCCCAGTGTGGGACATGACCCCTGGGGATGAGCCTCCTTGGCACCGAGGGATTGCTACCGATTGCCAAATGGCAATATGACTGCCAAAAGACCTTGAATAAAAGGGGGAAAAGGTAAAGAAAAATTAGTTTATATGGCTAAGATACTTCAAAGTGATTCGGGAGGTCATTCCAGAGTAACACTTAGTCACATCTCAGTACGACCTCATAGACTTCCAAAGTGGATATCTCCCCAAATAGAGGGTCTCCTGAGGGCCATGTAGACATACAGGTCCTATTTCTGGGCAGAAAGCTCTGGAGTTTGGTGCCTTGTCAGTGAGCCCATCTTTGGAATTTGTGCTCCTGAGAGTCACAGACTTGAACTCAAATATGTCTTCCCTGACATGGTTCATCTGTCTATTCTATTTAAACCTTTTCATGGTGCTGAAATTTGTAGGTGTACATCCAGAGACTGAAGTCTTTTGGCTGTTCATGTGCCAGATGAGCCTGGAATCTCGGTGGAGCTGTAACTCTTACACTACAGCTCAATGGGCTCACCCAGGACACCTGGCAGGGAGATGATGATGGACAATGGCCATCCCAGGGAATGGAGAGAGTCTGCAGCTGCAGGCAGGGTAAGCCCATCTATCTTATCCATGGGATATAAGCCCCTCCTAATTTTGAGGTGGAGTGGACCTCATCATCCCAGACTCCTCAGGATTAGGGTAAGAGGTATGGATTAGAGTGGACTTACTGGTATTCTGTTATAGATATATTGTGATTCAAGTAATGGAAGATATTACAGCAATACTGTGGAGCCAGTGGCCATGGGATGCTCTGGGTACAGGGATAGGGGAAAGCAATTTTAATACAAGTGGTTTTTGGGACTTGGGAATTGTCCTGAGTGACATTGCAATGACAGATACAGGCCATTTTATATCATCATATAACATGCAGAACTGTGTGGAAGAGAGTGTGGTCTACAGTGTGAACTATGATCCATGCTTAATGGCAAAGCCCCAGGATGTGTATATCCATTGCAGGTAATGTGCCACACTAATGAAGGATGTTTATGTGGGAGGTTGTGGGAGGTGTGGGAGGTGGGGCATATGGGAATCCCTGTAAATTTTGTGTGACATTTATGTAATCTAAGTATCTTTAAAAAAATAAATTATTAAAAAAAAATCTTCTTTGAAAACAAAATGAAAAATAGTGAGACACTGGGGAATGAGAGGTGGAAGGTGCCATGGTACAGAATGGACACCAGATAGTACATTAATAAAAGGGAAAATGTCCAAAAAATTATATTTTTTCATTTTTTTTAATATCCCAAAATTTTAATTTTATTTTTAGTTTTTTTTTTCAGATTTTTATGTTTTTTATCTCTTTTTATTTTAGCTTATCATTATTATTTCATTATCCTATTAATTGTTTTCTGCTATTTATGGCTTCATCTTTGAAGAAGGTTTGAATTACAGAATGGTTACAACTGGGGTGGGGGAGGAATGTTGGTTTGGGGTGTCAGGGATTGGGAATGCATGGGAGGAAGTTCACCTGAGCATAATTATAAGGTAGATAAAATGTTCAAATGTTCATGATGCATTGTCACAGTGGGTGGAGAATCACTCAATAAATGAGAGAATACTGAATTCCCATCCTGGAAAGCTCTGCCATATTCTCTAAGGGAGCAGAAACAGTCCCCCACGTGTAAGGGCAGTGACTGTCAAAGGCAGATGATCCACTCATGAGTCCTTGATATGATATCTTGCTTTATAAGTTTTTTTTTCTTGAAATTGAAATTTAGTCTATTGTTATGGGGTGCCTAAGCATTGTCTCCTGAAAGCCTCCTTGTTGCTCAAATATGTCCTCTCTTTAAGAAGAACTCAGCATATGAAAGCATTACCTTCCTTCAGCATGGGACATGACTCCTGAGGTTGAGCCTCCCTGGCTCTGAGCGATTGCTTCCAAGTGCCAGCTGGCAATGTGACTGGAAAAACACCTCAAATAAAAGGGGGAAAAGGTAAAGACAAATGAGTTTATATGGGTAAGAGACTTCAAAATGTGTTGGGAGGTCATCCCAGAGGTGACACTTATGCACCTCTCAGTAGGATCTCATAGAAGTGCAAAGTGGATATCACCCCAATTAGTGGGGCTCCTGAGGGCTCTGGAGAAACCCAAGTCCTATGGCAGGGCAGATAACTCTGGAGTTTGGTGCCTTGCCAGTGAGCCCTATTTTGTAGTTTGTGTCTGAGAGTGACAGAGTTTGACTCAACTATGTCTTCCCTGCACATGGCTCATCTGTCCCTTCTATTCAAACCTATACTTGTTGCTGCAGTTTGTAGATTTACCTCCAGAGACTTGAGTCTTTGGGCTGCCCATGTGCCACCTGGACCCAGAACCATGGTAGAGCAGGAACTCTTATTCTACAGCTCATTGGACTCACCCAGGACAACTGGCGGGGAGTGATGATGGACAACAGTCATCCCAGGGAATGGAGAAAGTCTGCAGCTGCAGGCAGGATAAGCCCATCCATCTTCTCCATGGGATATAACTCCCTCTCAACTGGAGTTAGAGTGGACATCACCATTCCAGACTTTTCTGGATGGGGAGAAGAGCTATGGACTAGAGTGGATTTACTGCTATTCCACTATAGACATATTGTGATTCAAGAAATGGAAGAAATTACAACATTGATGTGGAGCCAGTGGCCACTGGAGGCTCTGGGGGCAGGGAGAAGGAAAAGCAGTTGTACTACAGGGGCTTATTCAGGACTTGGGAATTGTCCTGTGTGACATTGCAATGACAGATGTAGGTCATTTTATATCTTCATATAACATGCAGAACTGTGTGGGTGAGAGTGTGGTCTACAATGTGAGCTATGGTCCATGCTTAAGAGCAAAGCCCCAGGATTTGTATATCAATTGCTACTAATGTGCCACACTAATGAAGGATATTTAGGTGGGAAGTTGTAAGAGGTGTGGGAAGTGGGGCGTATGGAATCCCTATATTTTTTGTGTAACATTTATGTAATATAAGTATCTAAAAAATAATAAAAGAAAAAAAGTAAATATATGCACCTAAAAAAAAATAGTTTAGGCATAAAGAGATTTCACTGAGACACCCACAAAGTCCAACCTATTTGCTGTCGAGAATGGTTGCCTTTTTACCTTTACCTGTCAGCTTTTATGGTACCAATGAGAAATCATTTTTGTTTGGAGTTACACGGGACTTTTTTTTTTCTTTTTTGAGACTGGGTCTTTTAAACTGACCTTGTGACCAGTGTTTTTGGCAGGCTTTATTTTGACCAGCTGTGCTTCCGTTTTTATACTAACCTGCCCCAACTTTCCCCTGAGAGAGTTTAAACCCTTATTTTTAAGGGGAAGCTGAAGGGCAGTGGTCATTCTTTTGTAGCTGTTTCCTGCTGGTTATTGGCAGTAGTCTCTGTCTGACTAGGTGTGAAACTCTCTGGCTGTTCTATTGAGTTTGAGGGAAGTTAGATCCAGCAATGTGGTTGCAACTGGATGAAATTCCCACATGAGTAATACCTTGTTCTAGAAGACACTGACTCTGAAAGAAATAAACTTAGTTAGAATTTTGAAGAGACATGGTCCTACTAAAAGGGTAAAGAAATTACTTGATTTGGTATAAACTGCCCCCAGTGGTGGTTATGCCAGGACAGCTAGGAGAGGATGAAGAGAGACACTACCATAGACATAATCCCACAAAGACAACATAGGTAACAACAAGACAAGCATATTATAAGCAAAATAAAGACAGTATACTTAAGAGAGCTATTCTTTTATATCACAGACACATTTATCAACTACTTAGAAAATGAATTATGTTTATGACGACTTTTAATATGTTTTATACCTTTCTGCATATGTTTTAAAATAGAATAGATATTGTTGTATTTATCAGATATTTAGGTACAGCACTTAATAGTAATTAATGCATTAATTAATGCAAAAGCCACTCCTTGAGCTGCAGTTAATAGATTTAAGATTCAATTTGCAATACCATACATATTTTCTGTCCACGGGAGCAGGCCATGTTTGTTTAAGTACTTACATTACTTTGGTAATTATTGCTTCATTTGGTATGTGTTTAAACAGCCAGCATGCAGCAGCACTGTTGATCTTCTGGGAGGAGCCAATATTTTACTGCTTTGGTGCATAGGACCCCTTGGCACTATGAAACAGAGCCAGTCTTGGGGTAATGTTCATTGTAAATCTGGCCATATCGAGCCATTGCCATTTGCTTCAGAAGTCCAAAACAGCACTTACTTCAAGAGCATATCCAGAGATGTGATAGATACCTTTATTATTTTAAGGGTCGTAGTGACTGACCTAGGCAATAGCTGAAATGGGGAGTCACTATGCAGGATACTGGAGGCCTGGTTTGAATGCAAAAGAGAGTTTGACAATACTAACGTGGGTCTCTTTTAATTTTTATATACTTTTTAAATACTTTCAGTGCACCTTATAACAGATTAAATGAACTTAAATATTTTTAGTGCTTTAGTTTTTACATTTACACCTTTATGATGATTACATTAATTAAAAGTTATTTTATTTTAGCAGTATAGGAAAAAATTACTTTTTTATTATTTTATGAAAACCTATGATTCCCAATGGAATTAAGATTTTTTTCCCTACTACCACCTTAATATTCAGATTCAGGTGGCCTTGGACTGGTTTTCATGTTATGAAGTTACTTTTTGTTATTAATATCAAGTTAAGCTTTTATTAAATAATGGCTTCCTGGATTAGCTATTTAAATATTTCCATTTAGAAAATGCTTTTGCAAATTTTTATAACCTTAAGTTACTTTTACTTTTAATTATGCTTATTAAATTACAATTAACAACCAATGAAATTTACTTTTATTCATTTGAGTTTTGTCTTACACTTCTTCTTCTAGTCATTTCACTTTAGGACACTTCTAAATTTTATTAAAAATAAACTCACAATTTTTATTATTTTAAAGATTTAATAATATAACACTAATTTATTTTACTTGTATCCTATATACCTAAGGAGATTACACCCAATCTAAATAAAATTAGAACAATTATTGTTTACTCAAGAAATGTTTTTCTTTCTTCCTTTTTGTATAAGAGGCTAAACCCATTTTTTTTTAATACAAAGTTTTAAAATTGTGAATAATGTTAAAAGCATACTGACTTCCAGGTTCTGGGATATATATTATAATTATCATAATTTAGAAAAGATCTTTACATGACTTTTAAGGACTTTTTTTTTTAACTTACTGAAATTTGGTAGTTGGATTAATTACTTTAATTTTAAGGCTGTTAAAAGGTTTGAATTGGGGGATTATAGGACAAACTATGATTTTTAATTCCCCAATCTACATTTCTCTACTTTGTTATAACTAGCCCTTTTCCCATTCTTCTCCTTTCTCCTTATCTAAGGAGATGTCCATAAGGTCTTATGTCATAAGCTCCTACCTAAGAATGGTTATTATCAGACCTGGACTCAAAGCATCCTATGACTCGTAGCCTGGGCATATCTACAAGCCAAGGAATCCAATTGATGTTACTTAGTGTAGGCAATTGGTAAAATAATCTTTTATCTTTGCCTGTGCCAAACAAATGTCCTTTTTAAACTTTAGTTTTTCTTCTAAGGGGCACACAGAACTTTGCCACTTTTTCTGCTTTAGTAGCACCCTGCAAGGCTCCTAGAAGGGGCCATGCTATGGCCACCATTATCTGGCAGTCTCCCTTTTTCTTGCTTAAATGAAGCCCCTTTTCTACCTGCTGTAGTACAGCCAGTATACCTGCAGAAGTTTTTAGGACACCCCATATTCTCTTGGCAGTCATCACATATCCTGAAGGGCAGCCACTCTTCCCCACATGGACATCATAGCCCAAACTAAGACTTCCCCTGCAGATTCTCCTTTCCCTGAGCTCATGCTTGTTACAGCCAGTGGTTATTTGGTCTCCTGGCTGGCTCACCAATTTTTGAAATGCATCTCTGCAAAGGCACAGGTCTGGGGAACTGTAAGACCAAAGAACACACTCAGCAATATGTTAGACATGAGCTTTATTTACTGGGACTTATGGACAGGAGAGATTCTCTCTGGTGGCAGTGGTCTAGACAATGAAGATAGTGCTCTACAAAGAGATGGGAAAGTGAGGGGCAATATATAGTGTCTCAGAACAAAGATTTTTCATGGCAGAGTTTTTGATAGGGTCACATGAAGCACATAAATGGAGATGGTGATGTTAAAATTGTACAGCTTGAAGAAAAGTATAGTCATGATACTATCTGTCCATTGTTTCCTTGGGGGGAGGTTTGTTACATTTTAACTTGTGTACTTGGGTATGTAAGTGGCTGTGTTTTGCATGTTGAGTTTCTCTTAGGGGGAGCCAGGGCCAGGGTACCCACTGGACCCCCACATATAAAAATGAAAGGATTTGAGTAAACAAAAAAATACATCATCAAAATGTCAAATCTTCACTGTATAACATAAAACATAACTAGAAAATAAAATTTATTTATAACATTAAATATCCTTAGGTACAGGAGTTGAAGTGAACAAGATAAACAGAATAAATTTTATTAGAGAAAACATTTTTGTATTTTTTTATTAAATTCAATTTATGCTTTCAGTAAAGTAAAATCTAGTATGTTAAAAAGAAGAAACATAAGTGAAGAATATGGGTGTGGTATCAAGAGATCATGGTTTGCATTTTGATTTAATTCCTTACAATTTTCACTTTTAATTCTAGTGCAGA
>JAQZBX010073895.1:0-14844 GCA_029593785.1 Cabassous unicinctus
GGGGCCATAGGGGTGGGGTTCGAAGCCTAATCCAACCTCTGGACCTGGCACCCTGGAGAACTCTGGAAACGCCTCTGAGCTCCCACCACCGTCTTTGCCCTGCAGCAAGGGCTAGAGGTGACTGAACTTGGCCCATTTACTTCCCCTCCCGAGGACAAGTTTCCTGCCCGCCCCACGGGAGTGTGGAAAATGAGCCTCCAGCTAGCCAGAATCCCTCTAATTATCCGCCAGAATAAAGGCCCGGAGGTAGCAACCTGACCCAGGCTTTTATCAGGACAGGAAGGCAGAGGCAGCCTGCGAGCTGGGACCGTCCTCTTCTGGTCGCTGTATCAGGCCAGGCCAGTGCACCCCGCCTGCCCCTACAGGGGCCTCAAATCCCCCGAAGTCGCCAACACTTGCGGCCACGGAGGGAGATGCGGGGAGGACAAGGTCGGCCTCGCCCCCCAGGAGTCCGCAGGAGTGGGCACCCCAAGGTCCCCAGGCCAAACCTCAGGGACCGCACACACGCACTCCTGCGCAGACCAAGCCCTCATGCTGGCCCTTGTGCAATCTTGTAAAGATCGCTGAGGCAACTCTCTGAGCCATTTTCCTGTTAAGGATATGAACATATACCCTTATGTGTTGAACACAGCCCTTGTCTCAAACATCCGCTCAAAAAATAAATGATATTCTAAGGAAAAACAGGAATATCATTTATTTTTCCTGAGAAGGCTTTTACAATTCTTTGATTCGGAAAGCTATTTGTATTAAACATCTTTATTTTAAAAATTATAAAAAATAAAATATAAAAAATTAATAAATGATGTATTTTCTTATTCTTAGGGCATTTTTCTATGTTTTGGCCTTGCCATAAACTTCTGTTCCCAGTTCTCCAAATGAAAATATGAATGTAAACTCAGAATATACACATTTGAATATATAAATGTCAGGATTTTTTTTTCTCCATCCCCTTAAAACATACCTCATATTATGAGAGGAGCACACAATATGTTCTTTC
The DNA here is from genome assembly GCA_029593785.1 of Cabassous unicinctus. NCBI lineage: Eukaryota > Metazoa > Chordata > Mammalia > Cingulata > Chlamyphoridae > Cabassous > Cabassous unicinctus. The sequence continues at coordinate 998 of JAQZBX010073895.1, forward strand.
AGAATGGCATTAATTAAACCTGAGTTGCATGTGGTTTTGGACAAGACTAGGGAGAATGAGAGCTTACCTAATTTAAACTCCTGTGACGGTCCATGGAGGAGGTTGGAGGTGGAGAACTACAAGTGGGTCTCAGGCTCTTGCCTTTATTATAACCCAAAGGGTAGGTGTAGGGCTTTCCTATGGATACTTGGAATTGTAGGTTTCAAACTGCAGAATGAAAAGCAGAATTGACAATGGCAGATTCTTATCATCCAAGCCATATGGAGATACATGATTTGCTATTGCATTGCAAAAAGGCAAGGGAACTTATGGAGAAAAGACAGGGGCCATTTGGAGAAAAAGCATCAGTGATCATTCAGAGAAGCTAAGGATGGCTCTTATTATCCAAACTGTTTGGAGGTTCAGGCTCTGCTAGGTGTGGTTATGCCCATGGCAGGGCTAACTGGGGTGGTCTTCAAAGGGAAACATGACTAAGTGATACAATAGTAGCCAAGGCATTGATAAGACAGATCACCTGATTTAGTTTGCAAATAGTTTTCACCTTTTCTTCCTAAATGTAGCAGTTTGGCATTGCTTATGAATTCCAAAAGTAGTTATTGGATTATGTTTGTAAACTGGTCTGTCAGACATATCACATTTAACTTATTAAATTCTGGTTAGGACTTTGATTGGGCCATGTCAGTAGGGCATTGGGTCACTACCCCTTTGTGGGCAGGGACTCACAGAGAAAAGACAAAGCAAAGGACAGAGTTGGGAGATTTTGAGCTGGAACACAGGAAGTGAATACACGGAAGAACAGAGGAATAGAGATGGCTCCTTAGACATGGCAGAAGCCCTGGGAAGAGAGACAGAGCCATCCACCTGATAGTCTACAGCTGGCCTTGTGAAGAGAGCACAGCAGCTGAGCCCAGGGAGAAACAGCCCCAGGAAAAGGGAACCCAAATAGCCTGAACTCTTGGCAGATGTTGGCAAGCATCTTGCCCCAACATGTGGCAATAGACTTTCACGAGGGAAGTAAATTTTGCTTTAAGGCTGGCCTGGCAAATGTAAGTTCTACCCCAAATAAATACCCTTTATAAAAACCAACAGATTTCTTGTATTTTGCATCAGCACCCCTTTGGTTGACAAATACACTGTGTTGGATTAAATGATCCCTTCATCAGCTCAACTCTTTAGCTTATTCATGACACACATTTTTTTTCCAGGAATGAATAGAAAACACAGATGCTGGAGACCAGCAGAAAATTTACTTAAGAATAATAGTTTAATTTAGGATTTTGTAAATGTGATTCCTTTATAAATCATCTCCTGCCTTTGTCAGCACTTCCCATCTGGGGGACTTGAATGTAATTAGTGTCATGGTTTGCACTCTTTAGGGTTGGGGAAAGGGACTACCCAGCAAGGGTTTGCCTGGGTAATGTGGCACCCCACTGGGAAACACCATCCTTCTGGGTGTTATAGCCATCTGGGGCTATTCTTTCTCTCTACAATCCAAGCATCCATTATTTTGGACATATTTTCCTCTTTATTCAAACATACTGCATTCTTTTTAAAGTAGCATGGTAATCCAATTTATGGATGCATCATTCTTTCCAAAGTAAAGGATGCTAGTATAGCATAAGCTTCTAGAAATCGAATTATCATTAACGAGAATATTCTATAATCCTTTAAAAGAAATGAACTTTTTCAAATAATACTTATAGGGAACAATAATAATTTAAATCAGAATCTGAATATTCACTATTTACAATAACCAATGCTAACCAAATTTCACAGACTCTCCAGATTGTCTCTCCTTTAAAATCATAGTGGAAACTTATATTTATATTTGAAATGTTCACAATGACCTTGTGAAATTAGAACTGATTTGGCTTCAATTAAAGAGATAATAAAATGAAGTCTGGATAACTTGTTGAAGGTCACACATGAAGAAAGTGACATAAAGGCTCTTTAAACCAATCTGCTTCTAGAGCCTGAGACCTTAGCTGTTTGCATTAATACACCTGCACACACATTCTGAGGACCTTTGAATATAGCAGTTTGACAGTAAAGGACAAAACCAGGACACTGAAATACAAATTAAGAATAGGACATCTACCCTTGCTGGGCCCTTGGCCACAACTCAAATATAATATTATGCATCCCCCCAGCATTCACCTGCTTAGAGACCTAGGTTTCCCTCTGTGCCCCCACACTAGCAGTAGGATTTTCCTCCAAAACAGCTTTCCTCCCCCAGATCCACCAGTACTTTTTCTCTTAGACCCATAATCCAATCCATCACCTATACAGCTTAACCTTTAATAATTTGATCCAAGGTTGTTGAGTTTCTATGTCAATATCATCAGGCCTTGCCTTCTCAAGAAATAGTATTAATGTCCAAATCAGTTTCCTCCTAGCTTTAGAACTGCCTAAAATAAACAAGAAGAGCATAAAATACAGTTGTTGGTGGCTTCTGAATCCCACACTCTTGTGTCTCCTGGCCCAACACAGAGGTGATGGAGCAGCATTTTCCCCACTGTGAAGAGCAGGCCTGGAATTCTACAGAAGAGGTGCCATGGACCCAGAAGATGCCAGCTTTGCACTCAGAAGGGTGTGGTTCATGGCTAAACCCTTTCTTACCCCAAGCTGGCTGGACCAGCTCTCTAGAAATGGCTTTTGTTTTCTTAACATTGTGTATCTACAATGAAATTTCATTTACCAATGTAGACATTCTATTTGGGGATTTCAATTTATTTATTTCTAACATCATGTTGTTATACATGTCCCAACTTCTATGTTTTGGCAATAATCCTCAACATGTGTAATTTTGGTTTTTGTGTGTGGAATACACAGCCAGGTGTTAAAGATTTGGGTTCTAAAAATATGTACATTTTAAATTTATTCACATATTTCTATTGCCCTTTAAATTGCTGTAGAAGTGTAGTTTCTTCCAAAGTAACACATTATATAAAAAGGGGGGAGAAAATGGATTAAAAACCAGCTCTGTTTCACTTAAATGCCTTTGCCCTGAATTGTTCCAGTGTCTTCTGCCAAATTCTCCTTTGCCAAATCCACTCCATTCCCTAATTTTCTACTGGTCTACCTGTGTTTTTAGGGGAAAATGATATAAAAACTTGACAGGGACTTTTTATGGACCTCAGATGCACAGCCCTTTATTGCAGATAAATCATAATCCTCAATTCATGACTGGTGCATTCACCTTTGAGGTTTACAGCACAGATTAAGACATTTGACCAATAGTTGGCATGAACACAGAGAATTTATTGGATGGCAGTTGAACAGGCTGCCAGGGAGGGGCAATTCTTCCCAACACTGGACCTTCCAGATGCTGCAAGGACCATCAGAAGGGGAACAGGGCAATGGGAGTGAAGTCTTAGCACTCAAGGTGATGTCTGATAATCAGCACGGTATGGTGTCTCTGGGTCAGAGATTTCCTAGGCACAGAATTTTTAACAACAGGATCTTACATTTTCTATGGCTAGCAGGAACTGGAAGCAGTTTTGTAGGATATGCAAAACCAATCAGCTCTAAATGGATAAGAAACACTTACTTGGGCTATCTTTAAGCCAATTGGATGTGAAAAGATATGAGTTTCACACTGGGGTATGTTTGGGGGTTTGCTAAACTGCCCTGGGCTTTTGTGAAGAAATTAATGCACAATATAAACACAGGGGCCATCTTTGTCTCCTTTATGTAACTATTACATACTTCCACCATGACCTTCCCTCTTTATTTCTCTGCTCACAATCTCTTCCTTTGGATTAATGTACAAGACACCTGTGAGCTCTCCACTCAAAACACAAACTAGGTTGTTGACATTTTTAAATTATCAACAATTCCAAATACAGAGGCATAGGATATCCAATCCTTGTGTTTAATTTCTCTCATTTCTACCCTATTCACTTCCTGATTTTTCTCTTCCATGCTTCATCCAACTCTTTTCTCTCTTCAAAACTTTCCTAGTCATAATCTCAAAATTTTCAGTCCTGGTAATACTTTCCTCTCTGACTGCAAGGAATGAAGTTGGAGGACTGGAATGTAAATTGCATTCCCTGTGCTTCTCTAAGCATGCCTAAATATCACTTAAGGAGTTCATTACAATGTTCATTCAAGCAGCTGACCTGCATCAATTCTGATTCAGTAGGCCTGGGGTGGGCCAAGGCTTCTTTGAGAAGGACTAGGAGAAAATATATGTAGGCCAGATGATTCTGTATTTTGTAATTTTCATTCATACATATTCCACTAATTTTAACATTTTTTTTCCTTTGAATTAATTTCCTTATAGCTATCATGAGCAAACATGTTTTGTGTTGGAAGATGATTCTCTTTTTCCTTTCAAATAACCTAATTTATGTTTACCAGAAATTTTGTGGAGACTTTTAAAAGAAATTCTAATCCAATATATTGTTAATGTTACTAGATTTAGTCTAGGTTCTTGACTTATGCTGCAGAAAGGAATTTCAGAGCACATTGGGTTAGTGAGGACAGTAATTTATTAAGGTACGGAGGGAAGAGAAATGAGAGAAAATAACAGATCACAGGTCCACAGTAGAGGGTAAGGGAATGAAGACTGATAAAGAGGGCTGATTTATAGACTAAAATTTCCCATTGTAGATTATAAATGCCCAGGTTTTACTTGTGTGTTACTCCACACAGGGGGGACATGGTGAGAGCAGGGCACAGAAGCCAAGAATACTGAGAGAGAGTGGGGACATTTGACCTTTGCATTTCCTTTTGAACCTTTAATTTTTCCAGCCCTTTGTTAATTGCATGGGAAGAGTCCCAGGTGTTTGCTGTTTGATTGATTACCCACCCATCAATTCCCCAGGTGGGCCCAATGATAATGTCCCTGGAGACTATCTGGGGCTTCTCTTGGTAATCTCATTCTGGGTGGCAGTAATCTTGCAATGGTCTTCCAGCAGCCATATGGGGGTATTGATATACATGTGGACATCTTGCCAGGTTCCAGATGTCTATTGTTTCCCTATATGAAGCCTGCTTCACTAGGGCTGCACTGAACTTCTTTTAATTTATATCATAATTCTGGGGGGGGTGGCAGATGTGGCTCAAATGGTTGGGTGTCCATCTGCCATATGGAGGGACCTGGGTTCGATCCCCAGGAACTCCCGGTAAAATAAAAAATATATATAGAAGGCACATGGGCTGCCAGGCTCTGTGTGCCAGTGAGCTGCCAGACCCAGGAGCCACCAGGCTGTGTGTGCCTGTGAGCCACCAGACTCTGTGTGCCAGTGAGCTGTGGAGCCACCATGCAGCAAGATGATGACATAAAAGGAGAGAGACAAGCCAAGATGCTCCAAAAGCTCTGAAAACCAGGAGCAGAGGTGGCACAGATGGCAGAACATCTCTCTCCTATATTGGAGGTCTCCAGGATCGAATCCTGGTGAAGACTGGAGGAGGAGGAGGAGGAGGAAAAGAGATGAAACAGACACAGAGAATTGCCCAGCGAATGGACAGACACACACACAAAAACAGCAAAATGGGGAAGGGGTTTTTTAAAATGGATCAAGTAAATAAATAAATCTTTAAAAAATAAATAAATCATAATTCTGTCAATCTAAGGAGCCAGACATTAAGTTGTGTCATTATTTACAAAAAAAGATAATTGCTGTTTAATAAACTACGCCAATATGGTAAGAAAGAACTAATTTTAAGATATCACATATACTTGTTTCAGAGATATTAAAATAAGAAAAAAATTATTCATTTCAGAAATGATTAAAATCAGGTATATCTTTTTCCACTCCTTCCTTTCAGCACTAGCATCATTTTATTTAACTCCTGAAAATAGCATAGAAATTAAAGCTGTAATTATTTTTACCCTATCAATATGATTATATTTTTCCTTTCTGAGGGTCTTCAATATATTGAATTTGTTTTGTAATTTGGAAAATAATCTTTCCCACACCTCCAGTTTCGATCAGGTACCACTTTACATAAACACTTTTAGTTTGATGCCTCATCTTTTGGGTCTCTCCATAGAGGCTGACTGAATTTTCTGGTTGTAAATTTGAGAGGGGATCTGGACAAAAAAAATTAAGTGTCTGCCCTTTCATGCTTTCACTGTAAGCCAGCTGCCAATGTAATGCACACCTTCTAGAGTGCTTGCCTCCCATGGTCTGCATTTCATAGACACACCCACATCATTGGGGAAAGTCTGAGGTTATATAGCTCTGCCTGTGCATGAATTGGTAACTGCAACTTTAAAATTCATTGCTAAGAAATCCATTATTGTTGTTAATATAAAACCCATATTTGAATGTACTTTTTAGTGTATGTGTGATTTCTCTGTATCCTAATTTTCTAATCCTCAAATTCAAAACAGCCAACCTAAATTCTGAGTGTTAACCACATCCAGGAAAGGGACCCACACAGGAGGCAAGTGAAAAAAGACAAGGAAGAGAAGTAAAATGGTCCATACCAGTTAGCAGCCACACAGCAGACAATTTCCCTCTCTCAGACTGCCCTGTTGGTTTTTATTGTCTTATTCTTGGCATATAATAACATATTGATACAAGGGTAAGCATAACATGTCACTCAGGTTATATAACATGCCTATTAGCTTATATAACATACTATGTGACTGTTCCTCAACTCTCCCTGGAACTGTCCTTGACCCCAAGATTGTTTAGGGAACAGTTGCTATGAGCTAGTTCCATCAGCTTCTTCTGGACACAGGCCCAAGAATAATGTGAGAACTGCAGCCACCTCACTGGCACCACTACCTTCAGCTGGCTGGGGCTGAGGCCATCACCTGAATTAACCATCCTCATGCTCCACCCCTGAGGGTGATGGTCTTGGAAACAGAAAGGGTGTACTTCAGCTCTATACCACAACAGATATATATATATATATATATATATATATATATATATATATAGCAACAGACAAGAAGTATATATTCCAACCCAATGAGGTTTATACTACAACAGCTATGTATATATATATACATAGCTGTTGTAATATAAACTACATATACAAACTATATATATATATAAAAACATATATAAACTATATATATATATATATATATATATAGCAACAAAAAAGATGTATACATTCCAACCCGATGAGGGTGCCCCTTAATTTCTATTTCCAGGTTTTTAGAGAGTTTTATCAATAACATTTTGAGTAACATTACACATATGTATGGGGATCTCCCCAGCTAGCTGGCAGGAGTCCTTTTTTTGTTTAATACCTTTGCATGATTAGCAGGAAGCCAGTTCCATCTGTTATATAAAGCATAGGCAGACTACAGACTGGCTGGGTCTATATCCTGGTGAAACAAGCATTCTATGTGTTGATGGATGGCTTCCCACTCCAGGGTTGTTCAGTCAGCCATCTCCAGCCAGGCCCAATTGTCCCAAGTGGCAGGGGTGATGCTCCATGCAAGGCCTCCTGCTGTACACACTCAACAATGAGACACGTTGTACACTTGTAAGGACTATGGTGTTACATCTTCAACCTGCTTTAGACAAACAGGCAAGAAAGCATGGCCATTCTATATTTGCAGGGTTATTTATACACCATTGTTATTACTCACATGTTACACAGAAACAAGACAACATACAACTTCCTAGAATCATTTTTGCTCTACCTTGGGAGTATGTGTACTCTGAATCAAGGACTTTGTAACGTAATAGTTGATTCAACAGGTGGATTGCTGCCTGGGCCTTAACCTTCACAATTTAACCCTCACAGTTTAACCCTCACAGGTTGTTGCCCAAGTTTCAACTCTTATACTCCACCCCTGAGGGTGACAGCTTTAACAGCTGTGGGGTACTTATTATGGGCTAGAGAGTTAATATAAGAGTTCTTAGAGAATAGTTGCTGCTGTTGATGATATCATCACTTCTACCTGCACAGGTCAAATATGGGTTAATCTTCTTTGCAATCCTATTTCTAGGGAACAATAAGAGTGAGCCACCTCACATGCAGTGTTTTTAGGATCTAAGGCAACACTATGGTTTTTATTTCATTTTTAAAATATATTTTATTTTTTAAAAGACACTTAAATTACATAAATGCTACACAAAAATTGTAGGGAATCCCATGTGCCTCCCCTGTAGATTGGGAAGGGTGGGTTAGAATACCCAGGATACTGAGGGGAGAGATGTGAGAGAGACCAGGTGAACACTTGGGATTTGTGGGTATGAGGTTGAAAGTACAGAGGTGGGAATGCTCTTATGGCAATATAACAAGGAAGGGTCACTGCTTTAGGGTGTTGATTGGGGTGCATTCATGACAGGGTGATCTAGAGCAGGCTTATAGGGAGTATGTGAGTGTTCATCCTGTCATGATGTGTTGTATCAGTGGGTAGAGACCCACTCAACAAGAGGGAAGGAGATGGACTCCAATCTTTGGGAGGACTGATTGGCACAGTATGGTTTTTGTTATTTCACTATGGAGCACTGTTATGGCAGGTAACAGAATAAGTTTCTGTGGCCCTATCTGGGCCACAGCAAGGGGTTCAGCAAGGGGTTGTTTGTTGTAATTTGCAACTGAATCAGAGCCCCCTGCTCTATGCAATAGAGCTTCTATGGGCAGGCATTACTTCACCCTGTCCAGGGCTCTCATTTAATTGTTGGGCCAAGGTTCACAGCCTCTTGTGCTACTTGTGCAGAAACAGCTTGACTATTAGTACAAAGAGTTAAAGATCTTTTTTTTCCCCTTACAATGAGCCACACAGCCTGCAATTTGGCTTACTGGCTACTTTGACTAAAGCCTATTTCACACTATATGGTCTTAGACCTAGGCTGGTTGGCCATCACCATCCACCCAGCAGACTGCCCTCAACTGGCCTCATCTGCACACTATGCAACTCCCAGATTGCCCCCTCCAGCCCTAAAGGGGGACTGTGCATCCCAGATAGGGTCAACCCTGCCCCAGGACTTAACACTTCTGCATATGTCAGGAGTCCCAAAATCTGTCACGTTCTCTACTTAGAGGACTGGAAGCAAAATCACCTCATTGTTCCAAATAGGCACCCCACTCAGCAAGGGCTGCCACCCTTGTGAGCCACCCCACCATGAGGCTGGGCCACCCACTTTGATGGGGTAGGTGGTGAATATGGGGCCTTTTGAGTTATAGTTTCAGTACTCTGAGCCACCAAGCTGCTGCCCCCACACCGCCCATGCTGCTCTATGCTATTGGTGCTCCACACTGCTCACACAGTTTATGTTGCTTTAGGCCATTGGAATTCCATGGTGCTTATGCTGTTTATGGTGTTCCATGCTGCTGGCTCTCCATGCTGCTCATGCTGTTCACCCTGTTTCATGCTGCTTTCTCTCCCACTAGTGGCTTGCTTGCTTCAGTGTTTCCTGTGTGGTATCACAAAACAAGGACAGGAACAGCCATCCTACATAGGCAGCTGCTGCACGCAGTTTCATATTACTCCACATGGGCTCAGCTTGCTGCAGAGCACTCACCAAAGCAGCTGGTATGTTCTCTGGAATCTCCACAGGACATGCACACCAGTGGGACAGCCACTCCAACACTCCACCCCACACACAAGTGGGCAGCCACCCAGTGCCCATACCCACTACCTCGTCCTCAGCAGATGTATTGGTTGTGCAGGGTGAATCCTTATCCTGCCAACTATGCCAATTGTTAACCACATCCAAGAAAGGGACCCGCACTGGAGGCAAGCAAAAAAAGCACGAGGAGAAGTATAATGGTCCTTACCAGGCAGCAGCCACACAGCAGACAATCGCCCTCTCTCAGACTGCCCTGTTGGTTTTTATTGTCTTATTCTATAGTAACATATCGATACAAGAGTAAACATAACATGTCACTCAGGTTATATAACATGCCAATTAGCTTATATAACAAACTATGTTATTGTTCCTCAACTGTCCCTGGAACTGTCCTCAACCCCAAGATTTTTTAGGGAATAGTTGCTGCTAGCTAGTTCTATCAGCTACTTTTTGACACAGGCCCAAGAATAACATGGGAACTGCAGCTGCTTCACTGGCACCAGCAGACAGCTACCTGCAGCTGCCTGGGGCTGAGGCCATCACCAGAATTGACCATTCTCACACTGAGTTAGGTATTCCATTATTTACTTTTATATGATTTTATTTTATGAATATGTAGCTATATATATTTATGTTTTCACTTTATAAAATATAACCATGATCTAGACAGTTTTTTGAACCTTGTTGTCCCCCTGAATATTATATTGGTAAAATGCAGCCATGCTTTTGAGCATTGCAGTTTATTTTATTTTGTGAAATATTCTATACTGTGATGTACAATAGTTGATTTCATCCTCTCTCCTATTAAAGGACATTGGTACTTCTTCCCAATCAGGTTTTTGTTTTGGGAACAGTAAAGTATGGACTTTCTTGCATGTCTACTGGTATATATATGAGAGAAATTATCTTGGGTGTACACTTTGGAGTGGAATTGCTGGATTTTGAGATATTTGAATTGCAACTTCATAAAATAAATTTTCCAAGCTCTAACAATAAACATTCCCTTTGGCAATACATAAAAAACTAAAGATCCACATGTTCTGTGTCCAAAACTTGGTACTGGCAGATATCTTAACTATTGTCCATTGAGTAGGTGAAAAATAGTATCTACTGGAGTTAAAAATCATAAGCATAATTAAAATGGAGATGCTACTATGAAACTGGCATTTACTATAACTAAGAATTCACAGACAAGGTAAACCATCATTTTTTCCACTTAAAATGGAACCTGCTGTTGCAAAGAAATCATATTCACAGCTGTATTGCACTTTTGCTAGGTTAAGAAATCACAGCAAAGGTTAACCAGGTCATGTTCTGCTTAAACCCAGGACTTGTTAAGATGAAGTAATTGCAGGCACAGCCAAAATAAGTGCTATGATTAAGTGATAATGCAGGAGTTCTTAACAAGGGGTCATCAGCTTGAGTTGAAGTTCACAAAAACATTCTTATATGGATGTGTTGGTGCAGGTGTGATATATTTATTAAATAATAAACAGTATAGTGTGGACCTAATAAAGGGTCTGTGGTTTTCATGTGACTGTCAAAAGGGCCTGTGGAACAAAATGGTTAGAACCCCATATAGTGCTAAACCATGTGATTCAAAGAATAAGTAATCGGCAGAACGCATGACCTGTCCAAACTAACCATGTCCCACCTCTCTAATATAAGAACATGTAGTCTACACTGTGCTCAGATCCTGCAATTTTACCACAAAGGAAAACAAAGGTTGATAAACTGGGCAGTTCTATGACTGTGAATAATATTTGTTAGTTTAAAATACCTCCAAATACTATCCTAAAAACCAAAGATACTTTAAAATAAGTATAAAATATACTGAAAACAACACCTTATAAATATATATGGATACAATGTAAATTAAATAAATGAAAGGTGTGTGCATATATGTATCTGAAATTTAAGAAAAACATTTAATATAAGGGATGTACAAAGCAATAATATGAAAAATAAACTGAAAAAAGTTAACAAATGTATTTCTTAAAAGCAAAGAATTAAATTAAAAATAATTTTGACAACATTCTTAGAGAAATTGTATTTCTCAAAACTGTAAATGAAATGGGTTGGGATGGACACAAACCACATATCATAAAGCTGAGTAGTGACAAATTCAAGCATATCAATATAAATAATCAAATTTAATAAAATATTTGAAAATAAAATAAAATTCTGAAATGCAAAAAGAACCAAAGCAGAATACACAGAACACATCAAACTTAGCAAAACACACCAAAAGAAAATCCAGAAGAAACAAACCATACTGATAACTAATGCTACAAAGACAAATATGCAAACCCTTCTAAACTGTCCTGTCATACAATTATCATATACATATTGATAAATTAAAGCTAAACTATAAGGTAAATGATGGGATAATCAACTCAGAATTTGTGTTGGTTACCAGGAACTGGAAAGTTGGAAAGATGGGATACAGGAAAACCACACAGACACTGAAAACTGGATTGCAGGATTGACTTTATATTTACACTAGGAATAGATTTGTTAAAAATGAATGGCCAGGGGCAAATGTGGCTTAAATGGTTGGGCATCTGTCTGCCATGTGGAGGGACCTGAGTTTTATCCCTGGGACCTCTTGGTAAAATAAAAATATAGAAGGTACACAAGCCAACAGACCTCATCAGCAGGTGAGCTCCCAGGCCCCATGCAGGGGTGTGCCTTCAGGCCCCATGAGAAGGTGGACTTCCAGGCCCAATGTGTGGGTGTGCACTCAGGCCCCATGAGCATGTGCAACACCAGGCCCCACCACCAGGTCCCATGCATGGGTGTGCCATCAGGCCCTGTGAGTGGGTATGCTGCCAGGCCTCATGTGTGGGTGTGCCACCAGGCCCCATGAGCAGGTACACCACCTGGCTCTGTGCATGGGTACACTGCCTGCAGCAAGATGATGACATAACCAGACAGTGACAAGCCAAGAAAATACATGCCAAAAAACCAGGAACTATGGTGGTGCAGGTGGCAGAATGACTATCTCCCACATTGGAGGTTTCCAGGATTGAATCCCAGTGAAGACAGAAGGAAAAGGATGAGAAGAGAGGACAGGAAACGGACACAGAGAATTGTCCAGTGAATGAACACAAAAAAAGCAGAAATGGGGGGAAGATGGTTAAAATGGATAAAAAAGTAAATAAATAAATAAATCTTTTTTAAAAATGAATGATGGAAAGTGGATGTGGCTCAAGCAGTTGGATGCCTGACTACCACATTGGAAGTCCTGGGTTTGGCTCGCCTCCTCAAGAGGAGTAGCAAGACAGCAAGCAAATGCAATGGGCTGGTGTGGTGAGCTGTTGCAACAATAGTAAGCAATGAGATGATGCAATGAAAAGACATAATGAAAAAACCTAATGAGAGACATAAAAAGTGGGAGCAGTGTTGGCTCAAGCCATTGGGTGTCTCCCTCCCACATGGGAGGCCCCAGATTTGGTACCAAGTGCCTCCTAAAACCTAAAAATTATGAGAAGACAAGCACACAATGAACAGACACAGAGAGCAGACAGTGAGTGGAAACAATGTTTGGGGGGGGATAAAAATAAAATAAATCTAAAAAAAAGAATGGTAATTTTACTTTTACCAATCTATCCATGGGCAGAGTTACACAATCTCAACCCCCCCAAATGAGGCTGGTACATCTAGGAAATGTAGAGTATGGAAAGGCAAGCCCACTAGAAATTTATAATTAAGTTGGCTTTAGAAAAGAGGATAGAATGGAAAGTACTGAAATTTTCATGTCTAGAGCTCCCAAACTCTACAATCAGATAATTTATGCAATCTCTTTGGAGAGAATGAAAAGATAAGGAAAGAATAAAAAAATTTACAATAAAATTGAGCCTTTATAGAATCTGGAAGAATGAGGAAGATGATTTTCTCACTTACACAATGATTTCAATGTAATGAGCTACTCTGTGAAGCGACAAATGTAGTCATATTGTTAGGTTTAAAAATACAGTTCTAAACTCTATTTTTACTTGGAAAATAAAATAAAATGGCACTAGGGTTAAAATAAAAGAGTGGACAAAGATATATCTAAATTTATTCAATGCTAAGATGATTCTTATTTTAACATTTCTGAAAAGGTATATATCTTGAAATTGGTTGTTTCTTAGCATTGTGGCATAATTTAATTAGCAGCCATTTTCTTTCTTCAACATGTACAATGATGACATATCTTACAATGATTGGCTCTTACATTGAAGGAATTATGATCCCAGGCAAATATTTTTTTTTTTCTTGGATTTTTTTTTTTATTTGTCAAATGATATATAAATACATATGCATATATGTGCATTTGTTTACATAAATGTTATTATATATATATATACA
>JAQZBX010073896.1:0-14835 GCA_029593785.1 Cabassous unicinctus
AGAATGCCTAAAAACATTTTTTTATTATTTAAAATTTTATTATTTAAAAAAATTTTTTGTATTTTATTTGTTATTTTTAAAACTATTATTATTTCATTTTCTTATTTTTATTTGGTTATTTTGTTGGCTTTGGTTTTGGAGAGGTTTTGGATCACAAAAGGGTAACAACTGTGGCAGGGGAGGATCACTGGTGTGGGGTGTGGATGACTGGGGAATGCATAGGGAGGGGTTCACCTGGGGCATGCCTCTAAGACATATGAATATGTTCAAATGTTCATGGGGCATTGTCTAGGTGGGTGGAGACTCACACAATAATCAAAAGAATATTGAATTCCTATATTGGGAAGTTCTGCTACATTCTGTAATAGGATGGCAAAAATCCCCGGAATCCAAGGGCAGTACCCAGTGAAGGAAGGCAGGAGGGGCCATTATGCCAGGCCCTTGATATTGATGATTGTACTTATGAACCTTTTCTGTGAAATTGAAACTTAGCTTAGTATTATATATTGCCTAAGAATTGCCTCCTGAAAGCCTCCTTGTTGCTCAAATGTGGCCTCTCTCTAAGCCAAACTCAGCATATAAATGCACTACTTTGCCCTTGTCCTGGGACACAACTCCGGGAGATGAACCTTCCTGGCACCAACATATTATTACCAAGCATCAACTAGCAATGCATCTGGAAAAAGACCTTGACAAAAAGGGGAAAGTGGTAAATACAAATGAGTTTTTATGTCTAAGAGATTTCAAATTGGGTTGGGAGGTCATTCCAGAGGTTATGTTTTTGCACGTCTCATTAGGATCTCATTGACTGCCACAGTAAACATTGCCTCAAACGGTGGGTCTCCTGAGGGCTCTAGAGACATCCAGACACTATAAACAGGGCAGACAGCTCAGGAATTCAGCACCCTGTCAGTGGTCCTTACTTTGGAATTTATGCTCCTCAGTGTAACAGAGTTAGACTCATATAGTTTCCCTACACATGGCTGTTCTGCCTCTTTTATTTGAACCTATAATTAGCACTATGCTTGTTAAATATATGCCCCAGTGACTTAAATCTTTGGGCTTTCCATGTGCCAGTTGAGCCCTGAATCTCAGCAGTGTTGTAACACCTACTCTCCAGTTCATTGGACTCACCCAGGACAACTAACAAATAGATGATGATGGACAATGACCATCCCAAGGAACAGAGAGAGTTTGCAACTGCAAGCAAGATAGCTCCATCCATCTGCCCCATGGGATCTATGCCCCCTCTCAATTAGAAGCAGAGTGGGCATCACCATCCCAAAGTCCCCAAGATCGGGGAATGAACAATGGACTAAAATAAACTTATTATTATTCTATTATAGACTTATTATTATTCTAGCAATGGAAGAACTTTCATCATTGAGATAAAGACAGTGGCCACCAAAGGTTCTGAGAGGAGGGAGAGGGAAGAACAGATGTAACATGGGAGTATTCTTGGGACATTGGAATTGTCCTGCATGACATTGAAATGATGGATACAGGCCATTATATATTTTGTCATAACCTACAAAATTATGTGGGACAGAGTGTAAACTAATGTAAACTATAATCCACAGTTAGTGGCAATGTTTCAATATGTTTTCATCAATTGTAACAAATGTACCGCGCCAATGAAGGATATTGTTAATGTGGGAAAGTGTGGGAGTGGGAGGGAGTGGGGCATATGGAAATCCCCTATATTTTTAATGTAACACTTATGTAATCTAAAGCTTTTTTAAAAGTAAAAAAAAATTGATAAAAAAGCATGGTGTTTGGAGAAAGCTACAATGTAACAACATTATCCTCATCAAGCTTCTTTTCTAGAAGAGAGAACATGTTTACCAATAATGGGTTGTTCTCAACACAGCATACCCTTCCCCCCCCCATTTAATTATCATTCTTTCATTCTGTTAGTCAACAAATATTTATGGAATGCTTCTTTACCATGTTAATCACTGCTTGGTGAACAAAACAGACAAGATTCTTGCCCTCATGAAACTCATAGTCTATCACAGAAGGTATAAAAATAGAAGAATAATTTTATTCAGTTTTCTCTACTAAAATATATCATGATTTGTCATAGATTGAATAAGTAAGTGAATGAATGATTGTTTTTGTTTTTCTCTTTTGTAAGGAGGCAAAAGTCATGGCCTCAATCTCAGCTCAGGCTAGCTGATTTCACTCTGTTTACCCATGTTTACAGAAATAAACCTCTCACCTACCAAACCTCTTGCAAAATACATTTTATTGATCAGAAGGGGCCTGGGTAACAATATATAGATGGATGAATCTGCACTTATCCTGTGTCCCAGAGGAATTAGTCAAAATGTGAATCCTATGGACTGATTGATAATGTATCAAGTATGGGCCATCTGTCATCAAATGCCACTGAATTGCCTCTTCATCATGCCTCTTGAGCACTTGCTAATAAGAGAATTAAACATGAATTAAACATGGAGAAATAGATCATCTCTGCATGTCTTTTGGAGCTAAAGTTCCATGCAGAGGTTCAAAGTTCAAAAGTGAACACAGTCTATTGCACACTGCAGCATTTTTAGCTTGGGTATTAAAATAATTTGTGTTTTATACTGAAACAATGGTAATTAAATATTCACTGGTTCATTTGTTCATTCATTCTTTCTTTACACAAGCACTTTTTAGATACTTATGATGGGTCAGAAACTAGACAGGCATTGCAGCAGAAACATGAATAATATTTGGTCCCTAGCATAAAGCATCTTATGAAGTAGGAGAGGGAGGTTAGCATGATAACAGGGTGTGATTAAGGTATTACACATGTGTGGCTAGAAGCCTGTACAGGGACCTGATGTTTTGGCAAGCCTCAGAAAGAAAAAACAGACTGACACTGAGTCTTAGAAGATATATAGCTTTTGCCAGGTGGAAGGAGGGGATGGGGGAAAGCATTTCAGACAGAGGGAACCGCAAGGTGTGCCTGAGAAACTGGGAGATGCTTAGCATGGCTGCAGCATAAAGTTTGTCAGGGTGATTAGATGAGAAGGAAGGAATTCAACAGATATGATAAGTATCACCTGAGGTAGGGAGTAAAGAGGGCCCCACAGCATTGACCAGATTCAAGAGTTTCTCAGTCTATAGTTTGAAAGAGCATTGCCACATAGAGTGAAGGAAATATGAAAAAGTACATTGACATATATTTTTTCTTTTTGCATTAGCATTAAGCCGTTTGGTTCTGTTTTATTTTCATTTGTGCTAACTTTCTCCTACATCATAATGCAATCTCACTGCTGTAGTTTTTAGTTCTTGACTGTAACCTTTCCAAACAGGTCAAAAGTACTATAGCAGGAAGGAAAACTTACACAGTCCAGAAACTTTGTACCTCAGATCAGAGAGAAAACTGGCGGCTTTCCTGGTGCTGAAATCAGTGTGAATTTGTCAAACATTTTAAAAAGAAATTTTTTAAAAGAGAGAAATTATGTAACTTAGCTTTGAGAAACATTTTTCTCCTTCTGGGGTACTGTCTAGTGTAAGGAAACATGCCCCTCTTGAGTTTAGGCCCAGTACAGGCCCCACAGCCCACTCCACACCCCTCACCCATGGTAGACTTTGCTAATGATCATGGCCCTGTCCTGCATGAGTCCAGACATGCCAGTAGAGTGCTCCAGGCAGCCATTACCAACCAGTGGCAGTGGAAACCTCTTCGTCTCTTTGGTCTCGGTGCTGTCCGATAGAAATATGGTGTGAGCCACATATATAATTTAAATTTTTCTAGTAGTCACGTTAAAAAAACTAAAAAGAAAACAGGTGAAATTAATGTTAATAACATATTTAATTTAACTCAAAAAATCCAAAATATTATCATTTCAACATGTAATCAATATAAAAAATTAAGGTATTTTTACATTCTTTTTTTCTTATGAAGCCTTCAAAATCCGCTGTGCATTTTGCACTTAGAACATATCCTAATTCTCAGTAGCCACATTTCAAGTGCTCCAGAGCCACATGGGTCTAGTAGCCACTACATTGGACAGCGCAGGCTGGGTTTTGACCTTAGGCCCCACAGGCGAAGCTGAGGGAAAAGACTCAGAAACACTCCTCTTCCTCTGGGTGGCCAGGCCCCTGCCATCCTTATTTGTACATTTGCCGGGGAGGAGTCCCAAGTTGGGTGCTACTAGAGAAAGCCAGATATCAGGTTGGCTCATTCAGATCAGGTCCTTGAGGGCAGCAGACACTGCCTTCTCCAAAGTGTAAATGTTTTTAAATGTGCAATTGACAGAGAATATAAGTATTATCCCATATTTCCTGGGGCTATCACAGAGGAATAGAGTGTGATCAAGGTGAAAAACAATCCTTTTAATGCAGCTTTTGCTTTTTTTTTTTTTTTTTTAAGAATAATTTAAAGTTGAAAATCCATAGGACTATGACCAGAATATTGGGATTTAGAGAAGATATTAAGTAGAGAACAAAGATTCCAGGATGTTAGAAATGGAGACTTTAGAGGTCATGTTTATGCGTTTGGAAACAGACCCACAGAATTTAAATAGCTTTACCAGCCACACAGCTGGGTAGAGACAGTGTCAGGTCTCAAACTTGGTTCTCCTAAAAACTAATCCTAATACAGATACCTTGAGCCTATATCATGGGACCTCACAACAATAGGAATGAAACGTTATTAGAGAAATACAAAATAATTTTTAAGACCATATCTACAGAATGAGAATGGAGACCTAGACATCATCTGGCTAACATCATCTATGGGAACAAATATAATCTTAACACAATTTTTTTTTTGGAAGATAGGGGTGAAGGTGGGTATTGGCTTCCTTCCTCAAGTGTGCTTGATTTTTATCCTGGTCAGTTATGGAGAGGGAAAGAGAGAGAGAGAGAGGGGGCGGGGGAGAGAGAGAGAGAGAGAGAGAGAGAGAGAGAGAGAGAGAAAGCATTAAAGAACAAGAGCAAATATTTGAGTAAATGATACCAAATAAAACTTTCATATGAGGACTGGGATTGAATTATGGTGCCACTCCTACCCATCTCCATTTGTTGGACTTCAGGACCTTGAGGGTTCTCTTCAACCTCAAGAGCCCAAGAATCTACTGGGTTCTCAACATTGCCTCATAGAACAGGGTAAAAATGGTTTCCGCTTCTGGGCGATTTTTAAAGGGAAAAAAATATAAGCAGATGATTTAATTAGCAGCCCTTGAACCGATTTATTTTCAACAGCAGTAACAAAGTCATAACAGCAAAGTGACAGGAGTAAAGTGATTACTCTTTAAATATGAAAGATAAAGAGGAAAGAGGATAAAAAATCCCTGACTTCCTATTACGGTTTCAGTCCAGACAGCAAAGAAAGAATCTGTGAAATTCAAGGTCTTTGAGTCTATTCTTTCAATGTGCTATTATTTCTGAAATAAGACCTGGGCAAAATCAATTCAGGTTCACAAAGAATATTATTTTAATTTTCTACATGAAATTGTCAGGAAGCCTGAGTTATAAGAGGGAAAAATACAAGCGACTATCACCCAAGCAGAAATTAAATGAATAACTTAAATGAAGCAAAGTGCATTTATATTACTAAAACTCTGGTTGTGAGACAAAGCACATCTTTTGGCACAATCTCATAGGGATTTAAAAAACAAAGCCAGCAACACAAATGATGAGGTAATGCCACTGAAAATAAACTCTTCCCTACGTGTTAGAAAATCAATGTTAGATCACACAAAATTAATTTTCTTTGATGAAAATATATCTTTATTGAAAGCTTTTAATTAGACTTATCCCAATATATATGATTATTCATAGAAGTTTAATTTAGATTCCTCCCTCCTCAAGTTAACTGACATGTAATTTTCGAAAAATAGAGAAACCCTTAGGAAAGTCATTCTGCTTAATAATGATGAAATACTGATGTTTTGTTCTCCTTTCAGAGTGCATTTCCCACTAAGTGTAAATTCAATCTGCCTCTAGTTCAATCTCTACCAGATGCCAAAAGAACAGCAAAGAATCTGAAGAAGTTGGCGATAACAATTATGAGTCTTCCCTGCAAGTATTTCAGTGGTTCACAATTTGGTGAGACTATTTCATTTCTATTTTACTTTTGGCATTTTAAGTGACTTTAGTTTTTAGTCTTCACGTTTTTGCACTTTCCTCTTGGTTAGCAGAAGCTCTTACAGAGGTTTCTCAGGTGAACAGTTGGCATGGTGAGCATACAAACAGTAGTCTATGGCTGTTTGCATGACTGATATAGACAGATGCTCCCTTGACTCTCTATCAAAGGCCAGTCCATTCCCAGGATTGGAGAAGCAGATAAAGTTAGCTTGTTGGCATCAAGTCAACAAAATTGTTGAGCACTTACTCTCTGATCAGCACACACTGGACACTCTGTCTGAGCACCCACATGCCCTGGATACTGAGCTCACCATCTGGAGATAAATTGGCTCTATTTCTCATCACCATTTTGACACACACTCTCTCTTAAGTAAACAGAATTCATGGGCTGTCTAATTTGGGCAGGGACATCCCCCCTTGGTTCAAACTTATTACAAAATTCTGTCTCCTACCACTCCCCCACTAAACCCCTGAAGTCAAAATTTACCTTCTCTTCTTCTCTGTCTCATCCTCCCCTCCCCCAACATTGCTCCCTGGTGACAAGTGCTAATCTGACATCTGACCTTCTGGGGTTTAAAGCAATCTCATAGCTCATGTAGTCCAATGGTCTTATTTCACATATGGGGAAACTGAGTCCTAAAATGTTCAGGTCAATAAACATTTCATAAGAATTTTCTCAGGGCCAGGCAGTGTGCCAGCACAGAGCCTGCACACATAAATAAGGCACAATTCTTACCCTTAAGGAGCTTGAGATTTTGTGGTAATATAATTACAAATAGGTCATTAGAATGCTTTAAGTGCCAAGAGAGAAGTACCCTTAGGGTATTATAGTGCTCATGGCAGGGTCACAACTCAGGAGAGGTGGAGTGGAGACAGAGGGGAAGTCTACTTGGAGATGATGTCTAGGCCGAGTTGTAAAGGATGAGAAGGAATTGGCAAGGTAAAAAATTGGGCAAGGAAAGGAAAGGGGGCACTCCAGGGAAAGTCAAGAGTGAAGAATAGACTTTGGTGTGTGTGTTTGCACGTGGACTAGAGGAAGCACAGTGTTGCTGGAATGACAGTGGGAGGCCAAGGGGGATGAGGCAGAGGGCCGCGCATGTTACGTAGGGGCCTTGGGCTTGATCCTACAGGTGAAGGGGGTGGAAATTGCAAGCTAAGACATGATTAGATTTGTGGTTTCTCTAGACTACCCCAGGAACACTGTGAAGAGTGGATCAGAGCGTAGGCTGGAGGCAGAAGAACTAGTGAGTCTAGAACCCTGGCCTTTTCCTTCAGAGAACAACGTTCCTCCCACCACTTCACGTTGTTGCTACTAACCCAGCTAGTAGCAAATTCTTCCAGAAAGCCCTAAGCAAATCCTCTTTGGCTGCATGGCCATTTGCTGTTTCAGCCTGCTGGGCATCCATTCCTCTATTTGATGGTAATAGCACTTCAATTTCCCTTTTGGGGAACCACTCTTCCCCTACTCTCAGTCTGAGATTTCAGATGAGCCTGACCCCTACCCTAGGCTCCAGTGGTTGGCACTTGAACCAGACCTAGCTAATCAATTTTTTTCTGTCTTTCCAGGAAAGTGACTGGTTCAGGGATGAGCATGTGACCTCTGCCTGGCCAATGAGACTCAGTTCTGTCCTAGATTTTTCAATTATGTGAACCTCTTTTTTTGGCTTAAGCCAGTTTTATCAGCTCTTGCAAGATCACTAACTAATATATCAAGAAACACGTCTGAATGCTTACTATGTCATAGGCATTGTTTTAGGATAGACACTACATGGGCCTTCTGTATGCCTTGGAGATATGTGGATCAGGACACTTGAGGACTTGTATCTAGTGGATAACTGTTTTCTACTTTGGCTGAACCTGAAAGCCAGACCTGACTTGCAGATCCAACTGACTAGCGCAACACAAACTTAGTAGAAGATTAGCTTTGCAAAATTACCGGCTTCCTGGTCTAGATTGCAAAAAACATAAGGATAAGGCTTAGGGGACCTCAGTGACTTGGTCTCTTTCATTAGTGTGGTACATTCATTGCAACTGATGAACACATTTTGGAGCATTGCCACTAAGCATGGATTATAGTTTACATTGTAGTTTACACTCTCTCCCACACAATTCTTTAGGTTATGGCAAGATATATAATGACCTGCATCTGTCGTAGCACTTTCAGGACAATTCCCAAGTCCCAAAAATGCCCCTGTAATACACCTGTTTTCCCTCTCCCTGACCTCAGAACCTCCAGTGGCCATTGCCTCCACACCAATGATATAAGTTCTTCTATCACTAGAAATACAGTAAGTCTATAGTAGAATACCAGTAAGTCCACTCTAGTCCATTGTTCATTCCCCAATCATGAGGATTCTGGGATGGTTCCTCACCTCCTTGTTAGTTGTCCTGGGTGAGTCCAATGAACTGGAGAGTAGGTGTTGCAACTCCATTGAGGTTCAGGGCCCAGCTGGGACATGGACAGTCCAAAGATTCAAGTCTCTTGGAAGTACACCTACCAACTCCAGCACCAACTATAGGTTCAAATAGAAGGGAATGAAGAGCCATGTGTAGGGAAACCACAACTGAGTCCAATTGTGTCACACTGGGGAGAACAAATGCCAAAGTAGGGCCCACTGGCAAGGCACCAAACTCATGAGCTATCTACACTGACCATAGTGCCTGGGTGTCTCCAGAGCCTTCAGGAGCCCCACTATTTGAGGTAGTGTCTACTTTGGAAGTCAATGAGATCCTGCTGAGATGTGCATAAGCGTATCCTCTGGAATGACCTCCTGACTCACTTTGAAGTCTCTTAGTCATATAAACGCATTTGTCTTTAACTTTTCCCCTTTTTTGTCAAGGTCTTTTCCCAGTTGCTAGTTGGTGCTTAGTAGTAATAACTTGGTGCCAGGGAGGCTCATCCCTGGGAGTCATGTCCCATGCTGGGGGGAAGTTATTACATTTATATGCTGAGTTCGGCTTAGAGAGAGGCCACATTTGAGCAACAAGGAGGCTCTCAGGAGGTAATGCTTAGGCACCCTTATTATAGGCTAAGTTTCAATTTCAAGAGTAAAGATTCATAAGCACAGTCATCAATATCAAGGGTCTGTCAATGGACCATCCTTCTTCACAAGCCATTGCCTCTGTACTTGGGGGATTCTTGCTGTTTCATCAGAGAATGTGGCAGAGCTCCCCAGGATGGGAATTCAATATTATTTTGGTTATTGTGTGAATCTCCACCCACTGTGACAATGCCCCATGAACATTTGAACACATTTATATGCCTTATATGTAAGTCCAGGTGAATCTCCTCCCATGTATCCCCCTTCACTGACATCCCGCACAAATCATCCTCCCCTGCCACAATGCCCCTTCTGTGATCCAAAACTTCTTAAGAAATGAAGCCAATAAAATAGCCAAATACAATTAATAAGAAAATGAAATAACAATGACAGTTTTAAAAATAGGAAATAAAATACAAAAAAATTTGAAAAAATAAAAAATTTTGGGATAATAAAAAATAATGAAAAAGTATAAAAGCATTTTTATATGCTTTTATATTTTAAAAGCCTTTCATCACTAAGATCTGTTGTCCTCTATGTTCAATGGCATTTTCTTCCATTTATTCCCCCAGTGTCTTACTTTTTTCATTTTGTTTTCAAAGAAGTTTTAGTTCACAGCAATGTCATGTACACCCATTTCTCTTTTTATATCTAAATCACAATACCTGCAACTTAAGGGGCCACTCAGTAATTACCTATTGATTGAAGACATGACTGAATGAGCCCCTTCTTCCATCCCTCCACATTGTAGTAAAAGATCTCAAAAGCTTGTGGGAGACATTACCAACACAGCCTCTTAAGGAGTGGAGCAGTTGTCCCAAGAGAAAACAGGTCAGTAGGAGGTGAGTTTTCTGGCCCTGGGCAGAACGGATGCTAAGTAAGGGTGTTTGGGGTTGTGAAGACCAGAAGAAGCAAGACCAGTTCCAACCAAGATCTTGAGAAGGACAACTGAAGCTGTCTTCTTTCCCCCTCACTGACTGCAACAGGTTAATTAGAAAAAATCTAGAGACTCCAACAAGACATAAAAAATACTCACATTGCCATAATCCCACTATGCAGAGCTAACTTTTTTGTGTAATTGACTTCTAGGTTGCTGTTCCATGCAAATATGTTCATGTATACCTACAAATGTATAAGCACATAGAGACACCAGGGCGTTGGATGCTGTCTCCCCTGTGTTGTCCCTGGCTTTTCTACTTCACATTATATCTTGGGCATTTCCCTCATATGCATATCATTCTTAGGTAGGCTAGATTAACCTCCAAACAGTTCCAAGATGCCCTTATCTGATTCCCACGTTTCTAAGCATGTGCCAGCTGCCTGAGAGCAGTTTCCTCTTGGCTGCAGTTCCAAGGGAATGTCTGTCAGTTGCCTCTTTCTCTTATTCTGCAGCAGCTAAGGGAACTTTAACCACAAAATAAGTACAGGGCCTAGGTCAGGGACAAATCCAGGGGTGGGAGAATGGGGAAATGCTTTACTAATTTTTCCTGTATATGCAATGTTAGTAGCAGCACTATTCATATTGTTGTTGGTGATGATACTTCAAATGTAAATCTGATCTCACCATCCAGCCCACCCCTACTCCCCACCCCACATAAAAATGCTCCTTGGCTCCCCATTGCTTTCGGAGTAAGTGCCTGAATCTTTATCAAGGGGGGCCCTGCATGGTCTGGCCTCTGGGGACCTCCCTGGCATCATCTCCCCCTCTGGCCTCTTCAGGTCATAGGGCCTCTCCTCTACCTCTTTCTGACTCTTTCCCCAATCCTCTTTGCCTACTTAAATTCCTGGTCATCCTTCAGCTGCTGCGCTATCAACAAACACTTCCTCAGGGAAGTCACACCTCAGGACGCAGATGGGGTATACAATTATTTGTCCCTTGTGGTTGCCCTTAACTGCCCTCATCATGCTCATATTTGCAAGTGCATATCAATTTATGTGATTGTTGATTTAAATCTTTGTCTCTTGAACAAGACTGTAAGATCCCTGAGGGCAGGCTTAGTTCTGTACTGTTCACTGGGTAAACCTCTATGCCTGGGTCAGTGCTGAGGATATCGTAATTTCTCAGTACATAAATAAAGGAAGGAATTATGGTGTCATTATTGTTATTTGGGTGGGGGGAGAGGAAAGGAGGCACACAGGGAGGAAATGGTTTCATGGCTGTCCCTTTCTTTCTTCGTGCCCTTGTATTCTGATAACAATGCTGCTCGCTTCTCCAGCACCCCCCTATACCCCTACCCAGAAAAACCCCAGAAAAGATTCCAACTCTTTATCTTGTTTCCTTCCTGTATTTCTCTGCTAGAGACAGGAGGTGGGAGGGTGAGGGGTCTGGGCCACAAAGCTTCTAAAACACACAGATGTGAATCCCTGCTCCACTGAATTTGCCCGGAGAGTCATGAGCAAAGTGGAGCAAGCAGAGACCTTGTGCTCATTATAGAGGGTCATGGAGGCAGAAGAGATGAAGTCTTTTCTGTAGGAACCTCTTCAGCTCAATTCCTTCAATCTGGTACTGTCCTTATGCAACTCACCAAATGAGAAATTATAGAAAGAAAGTAGTTACTATTTTCCTACTTTTTGTCTGGAGGCTCTGGCTTTCTACTCTTCCTTTTGGAGAGGAGATAGTTATTGCAGAGTTAATAACACCTCTAAATAATGCCCCTCTGTCTTGGAGCTCAGTGTGTGATGCAACAAATCTGCCTGCTCAAAAGTATGTTTTTGTCCTTTGCTGCTGCATCTCAGCCTGAATTTTTGTTTCTGACATGCATCCCTGCCCACTTACTGAGGAGGTTCATATCTCCCATAACAAGGAAGTCTCTATCACGGCTTTGCACAAGTCACTTCCAGGCTCACAAACCACTGATGACTCTCTTCAGTAGAGAGGAAAATCCAAGTTCTTTGTCTGACTTCCAGGGCCCTACCACATCTGGCCCAGTCTTCCTCTCCACTGTTACTTTCCAGAAAGTGCAAGACATTTCCATTCTGATACCGACCACTCCTTCATGTTTGCATTGTAAATAGTGCTGTACCCTGTGCTCAGCATGCCTTTCCTTCTCCTCTTTCCATGTCTCAGCACTGTCTCCCACCCAGTTCCTTTGGAATCAGCATATCATGACTTCTCCACGATGTCTTTTCCAGCCACTTGAGTCTAAAGCCAACAGCCCCTTCTCTGTCCTCATTCATTTGGCCTCTCAGCAGCGTTCAACCATGTTGACCTCTCTCATCCCCTTGGCCTCTGTGACACCCACCTGTCTTTCTTTGCCTACTTTGTGTACACATCCTTTTCTAACTGGCCATTAAATGTTGGTGGTTCCCTAAGTGTGGCCCTAGGTTCTCTCCTCTTATTTCTTATCTATGTGTAGACGACTAACACATTTAGTTTTGTGTCTCCATCTCAGATATTCCCTCTGACTTCTATATTCTTATATCCAACTGTTGGACACTCCATGATATCTCACCTCCAGGATCCCCAAGACAAATTCAAGATCTTTCACTCTGATGCCCACTCCCCTGACCCTCAATTTTGTCTCTTCCAGCATTTCTTCTCTCAGTGAATGGTGTTACCATCCATCCAAGCATGCAAGCCCAAACTCTGGGAGTCATCCTGGGCCCTCTTTGTTACAGAGACACTTTTTGATGCCTGCTATATGCCAGACTCTGGGCTTTCATTCATATTGCCTTAGTTCTCTTTATACATTTGACTCTCTCTCTCTTTCTCCAACCAGATGGTAAACTCCTGGAAAATAGAGACTATATCTCTTACACATTATGCCAGGCCTCAACTTTAGCATTGTGTCACTTTCCTAGCAGGAACTCAATAAATGTTTGCTGACTGCTTAAGTAATCATATTGCAATTTATGATCTACAAACAAGATAGATATTCAGAAGATAAACAAAAAACCTGCTCTTTGATTATTTATTACTACCTAATACCAGATTCCTGATTTGAGTAAATACAAAGGATTTTGAGATCTCTCTCTGCTTTTGAATTCTGTGACTTTAGGAGATTGTATGTGTTTTTAAACAGATGAAGACCTTACATCCAAACATTAATCCTCTAAGTTTTTAGATGCATGTATGCCACAGAGGGACAGAATTCAAAACAGTAATTTTGTTCCTTACAGTTCAGTGTTGGGATGGAAGCAAATACTGCTTCATTGCTTTTTCAAGTATTTTGATGTAATACATTAGATCATCTGCATGAAATAAGAGATTGGGTCCATTCTGTCATAATATGAAGGGTTATGCAAGGTGAAAGTGCTATAAGGAAATGATTTATGAAACTAGCCACAGATATGAGAAAGGGTCAGATTTATGACATTTGCTGAGTGATTACTGGTATTTTTTTATATGAAACTTATTAGATAGACAGATATGGTTTTAACATATAATTATGAAGAATTTTTAAAAGTACAATCTTAGGTGAATTTAAATGATACACTGCATTTCAAAGATCTCAGGAAATAGAGGGGGACCTAATTGGTCCAACCCCTCATCTAAAGCTCTATTCCCTGTATAACAGGCCTGCCAAGTAGTTCAATCAGGCTGTACCTGAATACCTCCAGTGATGGTGTGCTCACCATTCCATCTTCAAACACATCTGACTATTAGAAAGTTTTTGTTATGTTTGAACCCAAGTCTGCCCATGTACTATTTTTTTTAAGATTTAATTTAATTTAATTAATTAAATTAATTTATTTTCCCCCATCCCTTCATTGTTTGCACTTGCTGTGTGCTGTGTCTTTAGGAGGCACTGGGAACCTTTGCTCCCTCCTTTGTTGTGTCTCTCATTATGTTTTTCTTCTTGAGTCTCTTGTTGCATCATCTTGTTGTGTCAGTTTGCCATGCCTGCCTGTCACTCCAGCTCACTGTCTTCTTTACAAGGCACCAGCAACTGAACCATGGACCTCCCATGTGGTAGGCAGGAGCTCAGTCGCCTGTGCCACATCTGTTTCCCTGCCCATGTACTCTTAACTATTTATATTCATTCTGCCCTCTAAGAGCTGCAGAGAACATGTTTGAGGACTTTTCCATAACTGCAGAGAATAGCTCTCATGTCCACTCAGAATCATGCTTATTTGTTGCTCGTTCATTTAACAAATCTCTTTATGTGCCAGACACATTCAAAAAATTGTAAAGACATGATAGTACCTCCAGGGGAAGGACCTGTATGTATCTCCAGTGATTCCATGGTGCTTGTCACATAGCAGGTGTTCAGTGAATATTAATTGAATGAATGGTAGCAGTCATGATTCTTGAATAGCTATGCTCACAGTCTGGTTGGGAGAGTGAAGCATAGAAAAATATGAAAGATAAGAAGAACAACCTGATGGAAAATAGACAGAAGATATCAACAGGAAATTAATGCAAGATGAAAGTCAAATGACCAGTAAATATCTGGCTCAACCTCATTAGAGATCTAGAAAACCCAAATTAGAATGAATGACAGTGAGATATCATTTCATACTCATAAGATTGGTAAAAATGGAAAAGTCTGAAATGCCAGGATTGGAATGACTATGGAGCAATGATACCCTAATGGTGAAAGGAAAATTGATAAACTAGTTTGGAGAGCCATTTGGCAATATTTAGTAAAATCAAAGAGTGCAGAACCTGTGACCCAGCAATTCCAATATGGGTATATGTCCTAGAGAAATTATCGCACTTAGGCAGAGTACGTCATGTACAAGATGTTTATTGCAGTACTATAAC
>JAQZBX010073897.1:0-14832 GCA_029593785.1 Cabassous unicinctus
ACTTGGTCAAGCGCTCAATCCATTAACAGCAAAGCAAGAATTCTGCCACCTCCTACCACCCCCAGTATATCTTGATTCCTAGTCCAGGACTCTCCTCAGAGGCACTTTTGTTGCTCTCTTGCCAATACATTTATTTTTACTTCCAGTGGAGTCCAATGGGAACGCCCCTTTAAACCTAGCACTTGAGATTACCTGGTGATATACTGGAATAATGTTAGCACCATGTGGTCTCTTTTGAGCATGGAAGAGAGTGAAGGGAGCAGTTAACACTTTTGGGGGGAGGGGGAAGTGAGGTGAATTCAGGCTTCCATAGCACCTTTGTGTTACACTCCCCACATTTGTAATTATTTCTATTCTCCACTGGATTGTTCATTTCAAGATAGCAAGGAATTAACCCCAAAGCCTATCACAGTGCCTGGTAGATAATAAGTTATTAGTGAACAGCAGCTGAATAAATGAATGAATGACAGACCAAACAAACCAACAAGCTGTATGTTGCCTTTAAAAACTTCTTGGCTCTTGGAAGGAACAAATGACTAAATACCTACCTGCCCAACAGCATCATAAAACATGGAGAGAGAACTCGGTTTCCAAAGAAGATCCAGGCTGAGTGAGGGGCTGGACAGATGAGGCTAGGCAGGGTGTTCTCCAAGTGGCCTCACATGATGGCATTTACCTTGGTGGTTTCAGAAAAAGAGTAGCCAAAGTAGAAACAGTGTGGTCGGTAACTTGTTAGATAAAAGTCAGCAAAATGGTTTTGTATCTTGTCTGTCATACTTTTTAAAAATAGGATTTAAACAGTTGGGGAGTGGGGGAGGCACATAACAAGGAAATGTATCTAAAGCAAACAGTAACAGTTATCTTTGGTAAATTATCTTATTGGGGAACTAACCTTCCCTGAAAATTAGGAAATGGTTAACTGTACTTGGATGAACATTTTCAAGTGTATGGGCTGGGTCAAGCCCGTTAGTGGCGAAAGTCCACAGTATTGTTCTTAATGTGCTCTCTAGGAGGGGAGGGTTGCATGTAGGAAAGTCTGGATGGCCACTTTCTCTTCCCAGTCTCAAATTTTGTCAATCTGGATTTTGTCTCAGATTTTTGAATGGAGAAAACTCTTTTTAGCATTAAGAAGTTGCACAATACTTACATATATAAATTCTTCTGGAAAGAAATGAATGGGTCAAATCTGAAGAGTTTTGCTCTTTGGACTCTGGACATGCCAAGCCAAAATAGATGTGGTTAAGATCATACAAGCAATCTGTGTATCAACTATGCTATTCTCAATTATGTGACCATTCTCTAGGCATAAGAATGTCATCTTTTTTTCTTTTCTTTTCAAGTATCAGTATAATGCAAAGGAAGCAGTAACACACAGACACATACACCCCTGAACTCAACCCAGGTATGTGCTTCTGGGACCCAGAGAGGGGGGAAGTTCTAGGAGAAGGAATGTGGCAGGAGCCCCTGATGAAAAAACCCATCTGGGACTGAGAAATCTGGATTCAATTCTTGGCTCCATCTCTAGCTCACCGCATAATTAAGAGGGCAAATCGGCTAATCTCGCTGTCCTTCACTTTGTCCTCTTTGGCCTCTCCCTACTTCTCAGGAATGCTATGTCAGCAGATGCTGGACGTGGGGCCTGCAGAGGCCAATTAGCTGTAGGCAGCAAGGAGCTGTGCCCAGCCCCAGCTGCCCCTCTTGCCCCAGCCTGTCTTGCAAATTTATGTCTTTGGTCACACAGGGTCTGCCTGAGAGAGTGTGAATGAATTTCAGACAACTCAAAGCTCTTCTCTCAGATGACAAGGCAAAAATAACATTTCTTTTCTGAGGGACAAATTTTGTTGAATTGCATGAAAATACTATCAGCGTCATGAAAAGAAGACATGATTCGGCACATGCAAGGATGGGACCTACTATAGAAGAAGGAGCATTTCCTGGCTGTTTGGAAATCTGGCTTCTGGTTCTGGCAGCTGTGTGACTTTGGATAAATTCCCTAATAATAATAGCTATTGCTTACTGGGTGCGCACAATTCCTGCATGAACTCATGGACGGGGTGCCTGGCATAGAGACAGTAAGTGCTCCATAAATGTTAGCTAATCATGTTAACACCTAATCTCATCTCCCAGCAACCTTGTGAGATAGGTCTTTTTGTAGTCCCATGATGTAAATGGGACACAGAAGTGGTCACTGTAATGTGTCACGCAGATCCACTTCAGGAATGAAGAACGTAACAAACGCAATTGCTTCCACCCAGACTCCCACATCTGGAAATCTCAATGTAACGGGCATCACTAAAGGAATCGCATACAGTGGCCCTCAGCTCTCAGTCCTCTTTGGGGATTGTCTGGGCCAATGAAAATTGTCTTACCCAAGGTCTTGCTTCCTTCAAGGGCCATTCACATTCCATGACTGATGGTATGAAGGGCTGGCCAAGCGCCAGAGCTCCCTGTGAGGTCACCCAAGGTCTTTGTGGAGATCTCATCACAGCCCAACTCCCACTGCCCCATCCTGCTTCTGCCCCTTCCCCTCCACAACATCTGTCAAGGAATTCTTTCAAGAGCTCTCCCCGATAGGCGTTCTGCACTCATCTCCATCCCAGCATCTGCAACTATCAGACATTTCAAAGCCCCCTTAAACTACCATATGTGACCTACATATCTATATATACATACATACTTAACAGCAAGCTTTTGAATTCTAATCCAATTCTGCATTGTTCAATAAGTGCTTCTGGCCAGATATTAACCAGCTTCTCCCAGTTTCCCAGATATCCTGGATCTTCCTGCCTCCATGCCTTCACTAATGCTGTGCCAAGCCATCTCTTCACCTCATCAGTACACAGACCACCTGTGGTTTAAAACCAAGCTCAAACCCCCTCCTTCTGGGAGTCTTCCTGGCCCCCATGCCTGGAAATGAGTCCATTGGTCCTCTCTTAGTCACTTGGCCCTCTCTACTTTGGATAAGAATTATTTATATCTGTGCCTAATCTCCCCTTCTGGCATGTCAGGTCCTTGAGGTCAGGATTTGAGTCAAATCTGAGTCTGCCCCATGGCAGGTCTGCCCCTGCTCACCCCCAATTGTTCTGTGGTTGGGCCTTTTTATTCCTGTTCTGCATTCCCCCTGGGTGTCTAATCTATGGGCTTCAACCACCTTCTCTATACAAAGTGGCCCCATCCTTGGTCTCCATCCCAGGCCTCTCTCCCAAGGCTCAGGCTTGCCTTTCCAGCCTCCCCCTAGACATGTCTGCAAGATCTCCTACAGGGCCCCCATATCTCAGTTTGACAGGGCAGCCATGACAAATACCACACACTGGTTGGCTCATGGTTTCAGAAGCTAGCGGTCCAAAATCAAGGCATCAATGAGGCCATGCTTTCTCCCTAAGGTCTGCAGCATGCTGGCTTGCGGCAGTCCTTGGGGATCCTTGGATTGCATCTCTGCCTCCCATCACACAATGATCCCTCTCTTCCTCTCTCTCATCTGTTCTTACTTTTTTACTGACTTCTGCCCTTGAGTCTTCTTTACAAGGCCTCCAATATGGTTTGAGGCACACCCTGATTCAGTTGGGCCACACCTAAATAGGATCTTAGAGATCCTATTCAAAAATGAGTTTATACTTTAACTGATAAGACATCTTCAAGGGGTCGGTTCTGGTTATAAATGAGTTGACACTCATGGGAATGCAGATTAAGATTAAGAACATGTCTTTGTTGGGGTACATAATTCAGTCTAACATACTCTACAAGTCCAAAGCTGGACGTATATGTTGTCATCCCCTAAACCTGTTCTCTTCCTGTAAACTCATTTCCTTCCACCCAGACTCCCAACCTTAGAAACTGCCATGTGTTGGAACAACCCCCAATACTGAAGGAATGTCTGGTTCTTACTCTTTGAATGCTGCTATTTCTGGAACATATGAATTTAGGATTACTCTTGAGGATGAAAGGGAAAAGTCACACCTCTTAGAAGAGCTCTAAATGGGCCATCTGGTTCTACCATTCTCTATAAAGGACAGTGATTGATTCAGGGCATGGGGGCAGACAGCTGTTAGAATGGGGCCCTCCTCATGGAGACAGGCTGGAAGCAGGACAAGTAACAGCTAGCACTTGTCCACTTCCTGTGTCTGCCACTGTGCAGAGCACTTTGCAAGGACTATCTCATCCTCACAACAAGCCTCTTAAGGAGATGCCATCATTATTCCCCCTCTTCAGATGAGGACGCTACGAGTGGTTAAGTAACATGCCCATCATTACCCTGTCAGTGGTGGATTTGAACTGCTGGCTCAGGCCAGGTGCCTAAGTGCTGGGCCAGTGCAGGTGAGGCAGTAGCTATAAAAACTGGAATAGAAGACTTGGGAGGGAAGGAGCTAGACAAAGGCCCTGTTTCCCTTTAGTTTTCCCTTATCATCAAGAAAAACAGCATAGCCTGTCACAGCTGTGCTGTCAGGACCAAAGAGGACAAAGCACCCTTAGGCCTCTGTGTAAGGGCTTTGGGTGACAGGATCTAGGGTTCTTGTCCCACTCCACACCCCTACCCCCCAACCCTCAGTGAAAGCTTGGCACTGACTATCTGGAATTTGAACAAACAGAATAGGAAAGGTAGCATGAGAAACTGAAAAGGGCACTTGAGTTAGAGAAAAACAGAAGTAGTTCTTACTAGTACGTAAACTTGAGAAAATGACTACCTTGCTGACCCTCCATTTTATTCTTTGGAAAATGCTAGAATAATACCGGCCTCACAGGGAAGGTATGAGAATTAGGAGACTGCAGATATGAAATTGTTTCATAAACAAACTGTTCTGTGTCAAGCATTATGATTATATACAGATGTGAAGAGGTCCTTGGGCACATGTCTGAGAAGACACTGCATAAGCCCTCCCTTCCTTTTCTCTATCTGCTCACCTTCTCCTCTCACTTTGTTCATTCATCTAACAATTACTGAAAGCCTACTGTGTATCTGGTACTGTACTAGGCCACTAGAGCTATAGAAATTAACAAAACAAGAAAAGTGCTAATATTCTACTGGGAGCAAACAGACAATAAACTAAACAGGAAAATACACATTTTTTTTTTATTTGATTTTTAAATATACATTCGATGGAGATAAGTAAAGCAGGCAGGAGTGGGGAAACTATTTTATAATCATTGGCCTCACCAATAAGGTCATGTGAATGGCTGCTCACAGGACATGAGGGAAGCAGCCCTACTGACGTCTGGGGAAGAAGCACTGAAGGCAGAGAGAAGAGATGTGCGTGGGCCCTGAGATGGGAGCGTTCTTGACATGTTACAGCCTTAGCAAGGCGGCCAGTGTGGCTGGAGCAGAGTGGTGCTGTCAGAGAGACTGAGGGCAGGGTCCCGTAGTCTTGCAGGTCATCACAAGGGCTTTAGCTTTTATTCTGAGATGGGAGCCACTGAAGAGCTTTGAGCAGACATGACAAGATCTGACTTAAGTCTTCAAAAAATCATGCTGGCTGCTAGGTTGAGACATGCGGGGAGGGCAGAGCAGGGAAACCAAATAGGAGGCCCTGCAATAAGCCAGGCCAGAGTGTGGTGGCTCCTTTGACCACCAAAGTTCATTTTCCTCAGGATTTAAGAGACATATTTGGGAGATATTGACTAGGTCTAACACTCCCACTTTGGAAACTGGAAACTCATATCCCAAGAAGTTAAATGACTCGGCCAAGATTATTCAGTTTGCTAATACCAAAGCAAGAATTCTGCTACTACCACCACTGAGATATACTGATTCCTAGCCCAAGAGCCCAGGACTTCTGTTGCAGCTGAATATGAATCTGAAGCACTTTTGTTACAGCTGAATATGAATCTGGAGTTGAGTCAAGGGCAAAGTCTGAGCTGGAAATATAAGTTTGGGAGTCATACTGATGGTATTTAAAACCATAAGCCTGGATGAGATCACCAAGGGAGTGAGAAGAGATGAAGAAGAGAAGAGGTTCTAGGAGAGGACACTGGGCATTTCAATGTTTAGTGATTGGGAAAATAAGAAGGAACTTACAAAGGTGACTAAGAGGAAGAATCCACTGAGTTCCTCCAAGAGAGAATGGTGGTCCAGAAGCCAAATGTTTTAGCTTGCTAGGCTGCTAAAAGCAGATACCATGAAATAGGTTTGGCTTAACAATGGGAATTTTTTAGCTTACAGTTTTGAGGCTGAGAAAAATGTTCAAATCAAGCATCATCAAGGCAATGGTTTCTTCCCTAAGATTGGCTGCCGGCAATCCTTGACTCTACTGTCACATGGCAGGGCACATGGCGGCATCTGCTGGTCTCTCCCATCTCTTCCAGGTTTTGTTGCTTTCAGCTTCTTGCTTCCATGGCTTTCTCTATCTCTCTGCATTCATCCTGTTTATAAAGGACTCCAGAAAGATTAAGACTTATCCTGAATGAGGTCGGTCACACCTTAACTGAAGCAGCCTCATCAAAAGGTCCTTTTTACAATAGATCCACACCCACAGGAATGGATTAACTTTAAGAACATGCTTTTCTGGGGTATATATAGTTTGAAACCACCACACCAAGAAAAAAAGACAGAATGATCAACTATGTCTAATACTGATGAAAGGTCAAGAAAAAGAACTGGGAACTGACTAGTGAATTTAGTAACATGAAGGTCATTGGTGACCTTAACAAAGGCTCTTACAAGAGAGTGTTGGGAGCAAACAGTTGAAAATGGAATGGACTCAAGAGAAAATGGGAGGAGAGGACTTGGAGGCAGTATAAACAAGTCTTCTTTGTTATGCTTCCCTGATGTCCCTTGGCTGGTCAGGGTTCACTCAGGCCTGCTTCATATCCTTGTCCTGTTCCTCCATTCTCTTATTTTCTCTATCTCTCTGCACCCCCACCCCGCCCCCCACCACCAGAAAAGAAAAGTTTGCTTGTTCCATTTCCCATTCCTTTAAGCCCTAGGGAAAAAAAGTCACCTAATAAACTGAGTCTAAGAGTTGCCTAATGTGTTGCTCCCTCCAGGATCATTTGTATTTTAACAAAGAACTCAGACAGAGAAACAGGCTTTTTTCCAGAGGAAATCAAGCCAGTCATAGGCTGAAGGAGAAAAAAAGACACTGAACCAGGGACACTATAGTG
Organism: Cabassous unicinctus; assembly: GCA_029593785.1. NCBI lineage: Eukaryota > Metazoa > Chordata > Mammalia > Cingulata > Chlamyphoridae > Cabassous > Cabassous unicinctus. Next base: position 7,096 of record JAQZBX010073897.1, read on the forward strand.
TCCCCTTGTCCATTACTATCCAACACCTACTTTTGACCCGCACAATTTGCAAATCTGAAATTTTCCATTTTGAAGTAAACTTTCATACTGAAGAAATGATGTAGAACATGGAGGCTACTGATTAGATCAGTGCTATTCAAAAGATGGAACAAGACACACTAGTGAGTCTCCATTAGTTATATGACACTCTAAGAAGTACTATAATAAAGTTACTAAGTACAAATGGTTTCCTTCTGTCCATAAATTATCAGAAGTGATTCCCATACTAATAGGACTCAGTGTGTTCCCTTCAGAGGGCATAAAGGCAAAGTGGAATTACAGCTTGTGGGGCTGAGAACTGCACATTATTCACAGCTTGTCCTATCCATTTTGGGTCCTGTGGTGGCGTGGAGTTCTGTACCCCAGAAAACATCTTCTTAATCTTAATTCATTCCTGTGCTTGTGAACCCATTGTAAATAGAACCTTTTGATGAGGTGACTTCAGTTAAAAGGTGGCCCAACTGAGTGAGGATGGGTCTTAACCTTATTACTGGAATCCTTTATAAGCAGAATGAAATTCAGGCACACAGAGAGAAAGCCACAGGGAGCAGCAAGAAGCTGGAAGTCAACAGAATCTGGAAGAGAAAAGAGGAGCCAAGAAAGGTTACCATGTACGTTGCCATGTGACAGAAAAGCCAGTGACCAAGAATCGCCAGCAGCCACCCTGAATGCCACAGTCTTCTGGGAGAAATCAGCCTTGTTGACACCTTGATTTTGGACTTCTTCTAGCCTCAAAATCATGAGCCAATAAATTCCCATTGTGTAAGCCAACCCATCACATGGTATTTGTTTTGGCAGCTAGAAAATTAAAACAGGTCCCACGTGGCCATTACCCAGACTTTTTTCTGAATAGGACTGAAAGACAGGAACTTTGAAGAGCAATACCAAACCCATTCCTGGATAGCAAATTAAACAGCAATTTTTCAGTGAACGAAAAATCATACTCAGGCTGCAACCTAAAAAAAGATAAGTAGTAACAGTCCTGTCAGCTGTACCTGCCAAACCAGGAGGTTTTGTCAGAGGCAAAGACAAGGAAGACCCCCTATTCAATTTCACATTTTACCTCTTCCCTGAAGATACTGATTGCAGAGATTACTTGCCAGAGGGTGACAGAACAGTACTGAGAAGAAAGGAGCTTTCATCCAAGTCCTTCTTGTTCCCAGAGAGAAAAAGAATGAATACAAACCAAGAGGGACCCTTGCTCTAATCAGACACTTCATTAAGATGACTCAATTCAAATGACACTTCTAAGAATTTCCAAAGACGTTTCTCTCCTCTCAAATTCATTTGCTTCACATTCACAGAAGCCATTAGGATTCCTGAAATTTGTATTAACAATCCTAACTAACCAGTAATAATGTTCAGGTCCCAAACCCCCCGTTACCTTTGGAGGGTGGCAGAAGACTGAGATGGAAGGATAAGACGTTTTGGTAGGCTAATGGATGTCAAAGTGCTGAAGACTAAAAGAGGTGTTGCAAAAGTGGGGCAATCAAAACAGACCAATTCAGGTAGGGAAAAGGAAACAGGGTCACACTTAAAATCATTATCCATTTTCATTTTTTTAAAAAACTAGCAATCAAAACTAGTTGCAATAGTAAACACCACCTAAGGAAATTATCTCAACATTTTTATAGTTTTAGAATTAGAAAATAAAAACTTCTGGCACTGTACTTTTGCTGTAAATTTGCAAAAAAAAAAAAAAAAAAAGTGAAGGAATTAATTATAAGCATTCTTCATATTAAGCAAAGAGCACTGGGCTAGGGCAGTAAGAGCGGACACTGTCAGAACCAGCTGCACAATCAAAGGCAACTCTTTAGTCTTCTCTGAGCCTTAGCTTCCCCATTTACAGGGTGTGGAACAAATGATATCTAAGCTTGCTTCCTTCCTTCCCTAAGAATTAAAGATGCTAATTTAAGATTTTCCTTCAATTGCCAGTTGCAGTTTCCTAACGGTGCTTCATTTTGACCCTAGTAAAAGTAGGTGAAGGGGAAAGAAACCTTTGTATTAAAAATCTAAATAGCCAATAAAAGATATGCTTTCATTTTCACAACACAACCACTAGAAAGCTATTTAATTCAATGCAAATATATGTGGTACTGATTAGGAGAACTAATAGATTTGCTAGCAATATTTTCAGACACAATTTATAAGTACTGAGCTGAGTCTCCATCTTTTAAGAAGCATTTCTGTAGGCTCTAAATAAAGACTTGATTTACAACTCCCATTCTTTTGCCTTAATGATGTGAATTTTTTCCATACAAGGCTGTCTCTCCTTAGTTCAATGTCCTAATTTCCCCTTGTCAAAAGAACTTTTTATAGGGAGTCTCTATTGTTCTCAGTTCATTTTAACACTAAATTTAAAGTTTCATATGGTGGTGATTTTAAAACATTTTACTTCACATGCCAAGAAGTACCTTCTAACTACTTCAATCATAATTGGTACCATCGTTACAATAAGGTTCTTATATAGAAATCTTTTAGACCTCAAAGTGGTCTATAAAAACCACAGTTTGAAATTTTGTTCTCTCAAAACATACCCCATACATTAGATAAGAGGTCACTAACCTCAGAGAGTATGTAACTTCCCACTGGATTCAAAGGAAATAGTGGCATTTAAATCCCAAATCTAATAATCTAATGTTATTCCAGTGGCTTACACTCTTTTCTGTCTTTTATTATTATTATTATTCCAAGTTTTCTAAAATCATCTGGGAAGTAATAGATCATATTTAATTGTTCAGGCTCTTAGGCTGTACTTTCAGCATCGCTTCTGATTTGCGGTCTGGCTCTAGTTCAGTATTATCCAACACTAGGTTTATTTCATCGGCATAGTATCAAAGCTTCCTCACATTAGCCTAAAATTAAAATAATAGCTTTAAGTTTCTCTTCCTTGTTAAGAAGCAGGTCAATAATGAGATTTGCCATATTTTTTAAATGACTATACATGCCTCCCATAAAAGCTGGATATAGAAATCTTTTGTTTATTTAGCACAGGCTCTTTCTTCAACTTTTCCTGTACAAAGACAGAAACTCTTTCCTCCTAACAACTTCACTTTTAGTGTTATAAACCATGCCATTAAGCTTGCACAAAGTAAACTGCCAGACTTCTCCTGGTCTTCTGAATAAAACTTAAGGAACTTGATGTTGCTTTTCCTCACATCTCTTCTCCTAAAAAGTTTCATGCAGCAACTACCAAGTGAGGAGGGAAGAGTGGACACCAGCAGTAAAATGGTCACATAATCCTAAAAAGATTAAAAACAAAAACATGCCAAATACCAAAGCCAACAGAGGGGAAAATAAGCTCTTTTGCAGTATAAATCATAGAGACATGACAAATAACCTCAGGGTAATCTGAGCTCTGGCCCAGTCCTATGAAAACGATAAATTACTACTCCTATAGATGATTAATCTATAATGAGATTAATCCTCCTAACATCTCCCAGGATTCAGATTAAGCCCCAAATTTATACTTATTTTTCCCTCTGACTTAATCACTTGAAAGTTGAAAGTGGGAATTCACAACTGCAGATTCACTCCATTTTCCAGTTTTAAACCTAAATTTGGCTGTTTTCTTTAATCTTTTCTTTTTCCTTATTTGCTAACTCTTCTCAATCTAATAAAATACTTGAGTATTCACACTAAAAAAAAAAAAAAAAAAAAAAAAAAACCCAGCTTTCTGAATTTTCTATTTAACTCATATAAACTAATCATTCTACTTGAATAAGTGTACTTTAGTAAATAGCAAGGTTCCAATCCTCTATCTCCCAAATTTCAAAATATAGACTGTTAGCAATAAAAGCTAATTGATTTAAGTGACAGAATAGCAAACGTTTGTTGTTGTTGAAAATGAATTAGGAAGGAATTGTACTACCAAAGTTTTTTTTTTTTCTTTTTTTTTTTTTTTTTTTAAGTAGGTAGAACTTAGCAAGCCAATTCTAAAATTTTTATGAAATTTTTGCAAAGGGCCAAGCCACTCTAGACTACTATGGTAGGCCTTGCATCAACCTTACCATAAAGCTATCGAAATAAGGTGGTATAATAATAGTACAAACTGATGAAGGGAACCGAAGAGAACCCAGAAATCAAAACACATACATATATAGATGCTTGATACATGGCAGAATGCACTGCAGAGCAGGTGGGGAAGGACTGTGTTTCACCACATAGCGCCAGAACAAGCAGCTATCCACATGGTAAAATGAAATCAGAAAATCAGACTCTTTTCTCACACATTCAGAAATAATTTCCAGTTTAAATCAAAGGCCTAATATGAAGGCAAAATTATAAAGCATTTTTTCCCTATAAAAATTTGAAAAGATAAAAACATATAAAAATTTTTTTAAAGAATTTAAAAAAATTAAAATTAAAAATTTGAAAAGATAAAAAAGAATCTCTTCATGACTTTGGACAGGGTAAGATTCCTTAGAACCAAACACAAAAGACAGTAAACATAAAGGAAAAGATCAATAAATTTGCCATTAATAGCAAGAACTTCTGTTTATCAAGACACCATGAGAGAAAGAAAAGTGATCCAGAGAGGAAGAGGCTATTTATAACAAATATAACCAATTAAAGATTAGTATCTAGAATATGTAAAGAACTTCTACACATCAATGAGAAATAGACAATGGCATACAATGGAAAACTGGACAAAAGACCCACATGAGCATTTTTCAAAAGAAGAAATCCAAGTGGCCACTAAACATATAAAGATGCTCAATGTCATTATTAACCAGAAAAATGCAAAATAAAACCACAATGACTTTCAACTATATAAATATCAGATTGGCTAAAATTAAAGTCTGGCAATACTAAGTGTTGGTGAACTGGAACTCTCATATAATGTAGGAGGAGGGAGAGTGGGAAAATAAAATGTTAACAATATGCATGCATACCTTATAACCCACCAATTCTACTTCTAGGCATAAACACTATAGAAATGTGTATTTATGTGTGCAAAGATGCTCACTGCAGCATTGTTTATAATAGCCCCAAACTGAAAATACCATAGAAGTGCCTATCACAATAGAATAGGCAAATAGTGGTACTACTAAAATGGCACCTTATACAATAATGAAAATGAATAAACCACACCTACACGACATGAATTTTATAAGCAATGTTGAGTGACAGACACCAAACACAATAAAACATACAGTATAATCCCATTTTTATATAAGTCAAAAGTGGGTAAAACTAAACCAAGCATATTGATGCATACATAATTGGTAAAAACAATTTTAAAAAGGGGTGGGGGAGGTGGGGTATCACCATAGAGCCAGGGTAGTAGTTACCTCTTAGGGAGAAAGGGATATCAAGAAGGAATACACAGGGTCATTCTGGGGTACTAGAATTATTTTTTCTGCATCCAGTTTGTGGTTACATGGCTCTTTGCTTTATCAAACTATACATCTGTTTAATATACATTTCTGAAGGCATTATTTCATAATAAAATGTAAAACTAAAAGGAGGAGGGAGGACTTGTACTACTAAATCTTAAACCAATGAAAGCCATGATTATTAAGAGTGTGAAAGAAATCAGAAGGCCCAGAAATAGGCCAAAGACACTTAGGAATTTAATATTTGATAAAGATAGCATTATAAATCAGTGGGGAAACAGTGGTTTATTTAATCTGATAATGAACCAACTGGTCAACTATCTATAAAAACTAAAAGTTAAATTTCTACCTCATACCATATCCCAAAATAAATTCAAGATGGATTAAAAGTTCCTTTTGAATTAAAGGTAAGTGAAAAAGTAAAATAATGAAGGTTCTAGAACGAAGATATTCATCCATTCTCAGGGAAGGGAAGGCATGCTCATACATACATGCAAAGAAAAGATCTTCTACACTGAAACACCATAAACTATATTAAAAGGTAAATAACACACTAAAAATTAATTACAATGTATGACAAAGAATGAATCTTCTTAATTCATAAAGGACTTACAAAACAATAAAGAATGCAAATTCTCCAAGGGAATAACAAGGAAGAAACAAACAGCAATTCTCAAAAGAATGAAGATAAAAGGCAAAAAAGCATGAAAAAACATAAGTAATCAAGGAAATATGAAATGTAAATGTAATCCTTTTCTGTGATATTTTTTAATAGTAATTTCAATTCTAGAAGTTTGATATTCTACTAGTTGGGAATGCAAATCGACACAATCTTAGTGGTGAATAATGTACATCAAAATTCTCAAAAACTTACATATCCTTTCACCGAGCAATTCCACTTTGGAAACTATATCTCCTGGAAATAGTCATTTTTGTACAGATGTGATTATCTCAAGATGGTGATATCATTGTTTACAAGTTATACTACTATATAAACAAATTGTTAAACAATTGGAAATTTATTTTTTAAGTTACAGTACTTCCATTAAATGGAATATTCTGCTGCCATTTAAAATACAAAATACTTAATGAGAAAATGTTTACAATAAGGAGAGCAGACTATGAAACAATGTATAGTATGATTCCAGTTTTGAAAATATAAATGTGTAGTTATGCACAGAAAAATAAGTAGAAGTACATAAACCAAATGTGAAGAGGCTCTCTGAGTGACAGCAGTACAGGTGACTATGTATATGCTTGGGAGCCCTTCCATATTACCCAGCTTTCCATAAATAACATGAAGTTTCTTATTCTATAAAGAATATATTAGACATAACATCAGATACTTTTATGTTATAAAATCATTTACTATTAGTTTTAAAACTAAAAATAATTGTGATTTTTAGCTCAGTATACTTTTATATTTGCTTTTCTAGGGGAGGAGGAAGGAAATTGGGGAAATGAAAAGCAGCAGCTATGACTAGAAGTGGACAATATGGAACTGAGCCCTTCCTATCACATGTGGATCTGACCTAAATGTATTTTCAGTCAAAAGTAAGAAGTTAAATTTAAGTAAGCACCAGTGAAACATCACCATAATCATTTTGAAGTTGCTCTAATTAATATTTTATTCTTCCTTTCAACACTGTTTAAAGGTGCCAACATATTAAGACAAAAAAATCTTTGATAACAAAGTGTATAGTTTCTCAGGAGACAACGATATAATCCTTTAAGATGACATGAAAGTGGATATATGTGAGACTGAGGTATCTGCAGCCTTTATATGCCTATTTTAGGGAAAAATGAAATGATGTAACAGCAAGACAACAATTCAATTGTATCTTTAAAAAAAAAATTAACTTCCTTACCAAACTTTAATGTCCTGTAAATGAACCTACCATCCATTAGAGCAAGTAAAGCACAAGCACAGCTACTCCCTTCACCTACATCAATCCCCTTAGCCTCTGCCTAGACCTCATGTTAGTTAAGGCAAATCTGGTCACCCAGAAAGACAATCCACTTTCCAGCATCTACTAAAAGTACTCACTCCTAATCAGAAGAAAGATAACATTCTTCCTAAGGGAAAACAGAAGAAGAAAACAAACATTTGTAAAACATTTCCTATGTGCTCCTTCCTAGATACTTCACATCCAATACTTCAACAACACCATGTAGTCATGCATAAAATTCTCTAGAATTCACTTCTTCACTCAAGAAAAAAGGGAATTATGTCTTCCTCATTCATTTTAGGTGATGCCTGGGACAATTAAGAATTTCACTGAAAGACAAATATTAAATGCTATTTGATAGAGGTGAGAATAAGGAAAAACGTAGGGGAGCGGATGCAGCTCAGTGGTTG
>JAQZBX010073898.1:0-14841 GCA_029593785.1 Cabassous unicinctus
AACTATATTCCTTGGCTAGTACAATGCCTCAATATGTGTTCATCAATTGTAACAAATGTACAACACTAATGAAAGATGTTTATGTGGGAAAGTGTGGGAGGAGGGGTGGGGTATATGAAAATTCCCCATATTTTTAATGTAACATTTATGTACTCTAAAGCTTCTTTAAAAATAAAAAAAAATTATGAAAAAAAAAATAAAAAGAAAAGAAAATGCTATTCCTGATATTCAGTGAATAAGGATTTTTCATTTGCTGGATAATTCAGTTGATTGTTATTTTTGTTTTTCTTTTTGAGTTACCAGGGACCGGGGATTGAACCCTGGACCAGATATGTGAGAAGTCAGTCGGCGTCCCTGACTTGGCACCGAGAACCAACCAGACATCTCATGTGAGAGGCCGGCGCTCAGCCACTTGAGCCTATATTGGCTCCCCTGATTGTTACATTTTAAAGATAAAGACAAGGAATTACAGGGTTTCACAGAGTTCACAGAAGTTACCAATATTAAATAACTTGAAATAATAAAATAATAAATTATTTCAATTATGTTAGATTTATTTCTAATTATTGGGCTAATAATAAAAATTTGACAGATGCAAATGTGCCCTGTGGTATCTTTCCACAATGTGAAAATAGCCATTTAACCACAGCTAAACACTGAAAAAATACAAAAACAAAAAATGATTTATGAAAATACTCCAAAAATTATCAAAATAAACACCTGACAACTTGTTTTTGAAACTAATCAGTATCTGCTCTCTAGCGAAGTTATTTTCTTAAAAGTTATTTCTTAATAGTTCTTCCTTCAGGTTGTTCTTAATAAAATACAAATAGATCATGTACTATCCCTGACATAATTTATTTTTCATTGGTAGAATCAATGCATGTATTTAATTAACTCTTCCATTTTGGTTCAAATAGGTTACGGATTTCTTTTCTCCCAAATTAGTAAGGTATAATTAAAATAAAATGAAAATTTTCATGTTAAGAGTATTGTTTGATGTTTTAACAATTGTATAAAATTATGGAACTTCCCACCACAGTGAAATAAAATGTTCCTTTGTACCACTTTGCTACCTAACCCCTCTCCTTCCCTCCTGTACCAGGCAACCACTGTTTGTTGTTTATAGTTTTACCTTTTTATATATATATAGTAATATAGTGTGTAGTTTTTGTGTTTGACTTTTCCATATAGAATAATATTGCTGAGATTGGCAATGTTCTTCATTACAATAGTTCATTGCTTTTGATTGCTGAGAAGTATTCCATAGAATGCATTTACCATGAGATGTTTATTAGTTCACTATTTGATGGACATTGGCTTATTTCCAGTTCTTGGCTGTTATAAATAATTCTATATGCATTCACGTAAAAGTTTTTATGTTGAAATGGGTTTCCATTCCTCTTGGAAAATTTCCTAAATGAGGGAATGCTGAGCCATATAATAAATATATATTTAATTTAGACTGCCAAACTATATTCCCAATGGCTATACAATTTTGCATTTCCAAGAGCAATTTCTTTGCATTCCAGTTGCGTCACATCTTCACCAGCACTTTGGTTACATTAGTATTTCTGCCCTGCCCTGTCCTGCCCTGCCCTTTTTATTTTTTATTTTTTATTTTTTTTATTTCAGCCTTTTAAGTTGATTGTGTACAGGTATTTCATTAGTTTCAATTTGCATTTTCTGATGGCTAGTGATGTTGAGCATTTATTAATGTGCATATTGACCATGTCTAAATCTTCTTTTGTGAAGTTACCGCTTAAATTTTATCTATTTAGTTGGATTTTTGACTTCTAGGTATATGTGTTGCAAATATTTTCTCCCAATTTGTATCTTGACTTTTTGTATTCTTAAATTGATCTTTTGTAGAACATAAATTGTATTTTTGATAAATGCCATTTTATAATTTTTCCCTCTTATGCATTATGATTTTTCTGTTTTAAGAAATCTTTGCCTAGCCCAATATATAAAGGCTTTTGTTATGTTTTCTCATGGAAGTTTTGTAGATTCAGTTCTTACAATTACGTCTATGATCCATGTAAAATTATTTTTAACTTGTGGGGTAAGAATGAAGGCTTAATTGGGTTTTTGCTTATTTGATTTTGTTTTTTCCACACAGTTGTTAATTTGTTTCAATTCCTTGGCACACTTTCTGAAAATCACTTAAGGTTGGGGTCTGTTTCTGGACTTTTTCATCAATCTGTGTATCTAATCTTTGGCCATTGTCACAGCATCTTGATTACTGTAGCTCTACCATAAGTGTTGAAAATAGGTTGTGCAAGTCTTCATTTTTTTTTCTTTTTGTTTTAATATAAGATCATTTTGGCTATTCTATATCTTTTAGTTTTTTATGTAAAATTCTATGATTAGCATGTTTATTAAAAACTGCCTACTAGTGTTATGGTAGGGATTACATTAAATATACTAATCAGTTTGAGAGCAATTGCCATCTACAAGGATTGAGGCTCTCAATCCATGAATATGTTATATCCCTCCATTTCATTGTCTTCTTTTAAGTTTTCACTGTATATGTCCTTTACATTTTTGTTGAATTCATTCTTAATTACTTTATTTTTGATGTTATTTTAAAAGGATATTTAAATTTCAACAATAAATTGCTCGTTTTAGTATATAAATTTGATTTTGCATATTATCTTATATACTGTGATATTTCTAAATTCATATATTTTTTAGTAGATAGTTTGTAGACTCCTTACACTTCTCTTCTTCAAGAATAATGTCATTTAAAATAAAGGAAACTTTTAACTTTAACTTAGGTCCATCTAGTGATTTTTTAAAATTTTATATTTTGAAATTCTAGAATTTCCACTTGGTATTTTTTTTTTTAAATCATTTTTGACTTCTCTTCTGATATTTATTTTATTTTCATTTATTTCAAGTATGTTTTCATTTTATCATTGAGAATAGTTATAAAAGCAGTTTTAAAATTCTTGCTTGCTAATCCCACAATGTATATCATCTTGGGATTGGTATAAATTCACTTTTCTTTCTCTTCAGAATTTGTTTCATTTTGTGGGTCTTAGTTGATGAGGAATTTTGGATTTTATCTCAAACATTATACATATTAGTTTGAGGTAATTCCTGATGCTGTTATTTTCTCTGATAATTTTGCTTCTTTTCCTTTAACAGATATTTAAATTATTGGGACTCAAACTGCAAATTGTTTCCTGGGCAGCAAGGCCATTCTAAATTACAAACTTTATTCATTGGAAGGACTGCTTTTAGTCTCCTTCGTACATGCATGGTTCTGGAATCTGCCAGACATGTTATGTGGGTGCACAGAATTTGGGGACCTATCTCTGGATTTCTCCCTTTTAAGATTTCTCTCACTCTCTCTACCAACTGCTGTTGCCCTGGGTTCAGGGTTCAGTTTCCCCAATCTAGAAAAATTTCTTTTTTTTACCAGTGTTCTCATGACCCTGCACCACATAAATCTTACCTGACCATAGGTAAAATGGAGTAAAACTGTGGAATTCGTTCTCTACAACTCCACTCCTGCAAGCATAGATTCTCCATAGAACCTGCCTAACTATATTCACTATACAGTTTCCTTCAGGTAGCTGCTTTTTGTTATATGCCCAGAGTTTATAGCTGGTATCTGCAGGAAGTGCATTCTGATAGGATCTTAGTTATTTCCTTACATATATCTATATCTATGTTTGTAGTACATTAGTAAAGTTATATCATGGCAGTAATATTTTATACGTGTATGTGTATGTTTATATGTGTGTATTTATATATTTCATTCATAAAACATTTGAAGTTCAATAACAAAATTTATATTTGCTATATATTCCTGAAAATAACATCTATGCTTTATTATTCCTCATTCATTGCCAAAAGGATGTAAAAATAAGAAAAGAAAACTTTTTGACTGTATCAATTTGTATGTATGATAGTCTGTTTAGATTTGTGTCTTTGGTAATTTTTTGCTTATATTATTTGCATTTAAAAGGCTAATTTTATATTCAAAATCTATGCTTTTTATTAGAACAATAAAAATAATACTTTCAAGGATCATTAGGCAAATAAAATTTTATTTATGAAGTTCTGCATATTCAAGAAAATGCTTAATGACAAGTTTTAATTGTATACACTTCAGATTATGGATTTCTCCCTACCCCAATCTCCCTTTGAATAAAATTTCATGATTACTTGGCTTTCTAATATTTCCCCAAGCAGAGAAAATTCCTTCTCCTATTTTCCACACCCCTATAATTATTCACAGATTTAAATCCTACTCAAATTTCATGTTTACTAAAAAGCCTGATCCTCACATTAAAAATAGACCCCACCTTCCACACTCCTGAAACATGGCACACTTACCTCTATATAGCATGACATTGAACTCTGACTTGTATTTAAGAATTTAAGTGTGCATCCTCAAATTGAATATAAACCTTGAGAGAACATATAAAACACTTGTTCTTAATTACCCTTGCTCTTAAATGGCTTGGCAATTGAGATTTTAGATAAATATTTATAGTTGTAACACTTCCTACACATCTACTGATTTATATGTAGATTCTATTGTTGATAAACATAGGGATTCTTTTCACTTATTTCTGAACAAGGTTGCTGTCCTCTGGTATGTAAGTAAAAATAGGAATAAAATTGTTATATTGTTGGAATCAGAATTTTTAACTTTACTAGTTTATGCTAACATGGGGATTCAATACTTTTGCTATATCTTACATACCATCTCATAATGTTAGAAATTATAATACATATTTTACAGTAGTGAAATGTTTTCTCATTGTAGATTCAATCTGCATTTTCTGATTATTAATGAATTTGAGCACACTTTCATATATGAATGGGCCATTAGTTTTTCTCTTATATGAAATGCCTTTTAAATTATTTGATTTTTTTTCTATTGCATTTTAATATTCTGTTTATTAAGTGAACTTCTTCATATTTTTGGTATATTAATCCTATAATAGTTACAGGTGCAAATATTTTCACTCTTCTTCCAATATGTTGCTTGTTTTTTGATAAACATGAGATCTTAATTTAAATGCAAATGAATAAGGATCGTTTTTAAAAAGTCATATTCACTCTGTCTGTTGAAGAAATTCTACTTTATCCCAAATTCATAAAGACCTTTCTTTATATTGATTAATAAATGTTTTATACAATATTCTCTGTTATATTTAATTTTGGTGATATCTATAGATATTGTTCTAGTTTGCTGGGCTACCAAATCCAATATACCAGGAATGGGTTAGCTTTTAAAATAGGGATGTATCAGTTTATAAGAATACAGTTCTGAGGCTGTAAAAATGTTCAAATCAAGGATCATCAAAACCATATTTTCTTACTGAAGACTGGCTGCAGTAATCCTGGACTCCTCTGTCACATGGCAAGTCTTATCTCTCCCTACTCACATGCTTATCTCTCCCTACTCTTCTAGGTTTCTTTGCCTTCAGCTTCCAGTTTCTTCCCTGGCTTTCTCTTTTTCTGCCTGAATTTCATTCTCTTACAGAGGACACTAGTAAGAAGTTTAAGACCCACCCTAAATGAGGTGGGTCACATTTTAACGTGTTAAGATCCTACTCACTCTGGACATACATAAAAAGTATATAAATGTGTTCAAATGTTCATGGGGCATTGTCACAGTGGGTGGAGATTCACACAATAACTGAGAGAATATTGAATTTCCATCCTGGAAATCTCTGTCATGTTTGCTAATGGAGCAGCAACTGTCCCCCAAGTGCAGGGGCAATTACTGGAAAAGGAGAATGATCCATTGATGGGTCCTTGATATTGACAACTATGCTTGTGAGCCTTTGCTCTTGAAATTGAAACTTAGCCTAGTGTTGTGGGGTGCCCAAGAGTTGCCTCCTGAGAGCCTCCTTGTTGTTCAAATGTGGCCTGTCTCTAAGCCAAACTCAGCATATACATGCATTACCTTCCCCTCACCATAGGACATGACTCCCAGGAATAAGCCTCCCCGGCACAGAGGAATTACTACCAAGCACCAACTAGCAACGCAACTGGAAAAAGACCTCAAATAAAAGGGGGGAACGGTAAGGACAAATGAGTTTATATGGCTAAGAGACTTCAAAGTGAGTTGGGAGGTCATCCCAGAGGTAACACTTATGAACATCTCAGCAGGATTTCATAGACTGCCAAAGTGGATACTACCCCAAATAGTGGGGCTCCTGAGGGCTCTGGAGACACCCAGGTCCTATGGTCTGGGCAGATAGCTCTGGAGTTTGGTGCCTTGCCAGTGGGACCTACTTTGGAGTTTGTTCTTCTCAGAGTGACAGATTTGGACTCAGTTATGGCTTCCCTCCACATGGCTCATCTGTCCCTTCTATTTAAACCTATAGTTGGTGATGGAGTTTGTAGGTGTCCATTCAAGAGACTTGAATCTTTGGACTGTCCATGTGCCAGCTGGGCCCAGAGCCTCAGCAGAGTTGCAACACCTACTGTTCAGTTCATTGGACTCACCCAGGATAACTAACAAGGAGGTGAGGATTGACAACAACCATACCAAGGGAATGAGAGAGCCTACAACTACAAGCAAGGAAGTCCCATCCATCAGCTGTATGAGATTGAAAGCCCCTCTCAATTAGAGGTGGAGTAGAGATCACCATCCCAGAATCCTCAGGATTGGGGAATGAACTATGGACTAGAGTGGACTCACCTGTGTCCTACTATAGACTTGTTGTTATTCTAGCAATGGAAGAAGTTACAGCATTGATGTGGAGGCAGTGGCCAGTGGAGGCTCTTGGGGCAGGGGGAAGGAAAGACAGGTGTAATGTGGTGGCTTTTTTGGGATTTGAGAATCATCCTGAATGGCATTGCAATGATAGATATAGGCCATTATATATCTTCTCATAACCTGCAGAATTGTGCGGGAAAGAATGTAAACTTCGATGTGAAATATGGTCCATGCTCAGTGCCAATACCCCAGGGATGCATTTATCAATTGCAATGAATGTGACACACCAGTGAAGGATGTTGTTTATGTGGGAGGTGTGGGGAGTGGGGCATATGGGAATCCCTATATTTTTTGTGTATCATTTATTTTATCTAAGTATTTAAAATATATACATATTTAAAGAAAAGAAAAAGAGATTCTGCTCACTAAACGAGCCTTCTTACAATAAGTCCACACACGTTGGAATTGATGAACCTTAAGAGCATATTTTTCTAGGGTACATATAGCTTCAAACCATCACAGTTATGTCTTCATTTTCATTCCTAAAAGTTATAATAGGCCTTCTCTTTTTTTTTCCTTAATGACTTTTGGCAGAGGTTTGCCTATTTAATTCCTTTTATAAAATAACTACATTTTCACTTAATTTTTGTCCTTGCCCTTAAATTAATTCTCCTTTGTTCTTTCTGTGATCTTATTCTGTCTTAAGTTTTCTAACATGGTAAACCATATATTTAGCTAAATATTTTGAGATTTTCTTCTTTTACAATGTGAGCATTTAAGTTTATTAAGTTTCCTATACAAAACGCATCAGCTGCATCCCATATGCTGTGATATACATTGTTATTGTTATCATTCGTTTCCAAATCAATTGCAGAGATTTATTCCTAAATCAAGTACAGTGTAAGAACATCTTGCTTTGATGGTAGATATGTCTGTTTCATTCAATGAACCCTTACGGTACATACAAAGTACTAGGTGCTGGGGTGACAATCGTGAACAAAGAACAGAAAATGATCCCTGCTCCCATGGAATTATTATAATGGAGAGAGATATAAAAATACAAATAATACAATAAATAAAATGTAACATATTTTAGAACTGATCATTTACATTATATAAACAAATATGACAAAATACATGGTTTGGGGAGAATTGATTAAAAGGACTGGCTTATAATTACCATATTCTTCTCTTGCTGAGGAGATATTTGAGCAACAATTTGAAAGAGGTAACAGTATTAGCCATTTGGTTAGCTGAATTTAAGCCATTTAAAGAAGAAAAAATGAAGTGTAAAGGCTTTAGGCTCAAGCATACCAGTCATATTTCAGAAACAGCAAGGAGTCCACTGCAGCTGATGTAATTTAGCCAAGATTTAAAGTAGTAAGGGATTAAATTAGAAAAGTTCTATTAACTTTTCCTTTTATATATTTGTCCTTTAGTGTGTGACTGCTGTTTTTATGCTATTTCTCTCTCACAATAACTATTTT
Organism: Cabassous unicinctus; assembly: GCA_029593785.1. Lineage (NCBI taxonomy): Eukaryota > Metazoa > Chordata > Mammalia > Cingulata > Chlamyphoridae > Cabassous > Cabassous unicinctus. The sequence goes on from JAQZBX010073898.1 coordinate 8,182, forward strand.
TCCCTTGAATGTTTACTCATTTTTAACTGAAGTGCTGATTTTGTGAGGATTTTAATTGGTGCAAAAATAAGTCCCCTGGCAAAGGATTTCATTTCCTTTTGTGAAATAGGCTGCTCTCTTGTGGGTTAATTTTAATCTAAATTTATGGATTGAGGTTTTCCAGAAAGGAAAGATATTGTTATTTTGGGTTGCAAAACTGAATTTGGATTTACTTGAGGTCTGAATTGTAAGGAGAGAATTTCATCCTCTATCCATTTAACATTAAGGTTTGAAACAGAAAATCCCCAGTGAAGTTCCTGGGTGCTACAAAAGGGGATAGGGGATACAAGATTTTCTTTATTTATAGTTCACCCTTAAACTGAACCTGTAGCACTTTGGGGAGACCTACATTGATGAGAGGGAGATTTTTTTACACTCACAATTTTTTGTGGGTTTTGTATCCCATTTTTTGAAAGTTAAATCGATTGTGAAAATTGATTACCAATTAGTAAGGATTTTCTAGTTGAAAGCTAGCTTTAGTGCTCCCTTTACCTCTTGAGTTCCCACTTAAATTTAGGTTTTGACTTGAATATTAAGTGTTTACTTTACAACTCATGAAAGCATTTAAGATTATATATTGTGGCCGGCATATAACAGCAATTTTGTCTTTGTTATGGTATTAAGCTATTTCATCCTGTTTTAAATATTGCCTTTGCTGCCCCGCTGCCCCATGTACTGCATGCATTCTGGTATATTAGCCTAGCTCTCGAGGCCATGAAGGAAGATAGAGTCATGGTATGGATGGAAGTTTCATGTCGTTTCAAGGCATCTGGCTCAGATGACGTCATGACAGATTTTCTAAGCAAGAAAAGAATCAGGAGCTTTAGCAGATTATAGTAGAAGACTGTTTTGCTTGCAAGTGATGTTCCACACCTGAATTCACCTAAATGAATTCTTGCAATTATAAGAGTTCCACTTTTCCCCAGTCATTGCTTGCAACTTAACATAAGATGCCTGGTATTTTATTATATGGATTCATACTCAATTATCACTCTGTCTGATCTTTACCTTGCCAGATCTGTGAGAAGCAAGAGATCCTTTTGCAGAAACAAACAAGTTTCCTGCTCCTTTGTATGTTCCTTGGGTTGAACCTTTATAACCCTGAGCTGGTCATGTTCTTTTTCTAAACTCTCTAGGACAATCAGAAGGAGGCAGCCTCTTTGTTTGCCGCAGCTTTGTTTTCAATAGCAGCTGTATTCCAGGCAACCACAGGTCATAATTTAAGTGGTTGTTTCACCCACCCACTGACCCTGACTAGCCAGGGGCCCTTCCTCATATGCTAACATAGTCTCACTGCACTAGATTCCAAACTGAATAGGCAACAAATTCCACATTTTCATTGCCTTAAGAATCTTCAGCCTGCAACGATTCAAATTACTGTGTAGTAAGAGTTTTGATGCATGAAATAGAATCTTCACAGTTAGTTTAAGTTGAATAGAATTTATTATATCTTTAAGTCACTTACAGAGTGATTAGGATGGCTAAAGAAGTTGTCTAGCATGATTGTTCTGGAACAGTAGAATCCAAGCTAAAACCAAACTGCCAAGAGAGTCACCATTCCTGAATGTGTCAAGAGATTGCTTACCAAACAGGGAAGTTGCCTTTACACTGCTTGCTCCAGAATGAAACCACTCCTACTACAATCTGCACAGTAGAAATACATTTCTCAAACCTCCTACCCGTTTATAACAGTTCTAAGTTAAATTTCATGTGAGTGCATTTGAATGGAAGTTAAATGATATCAAGGAACTTATCAGCAGGATAATCAATAAAATATCATTTTTAGGACATTAGTCTTTGGAATACTGGAAAGTACACGAGAAAGAGGTTGCAGTATGTGATATGTATGAACCATTCCAGAGTATCACACAGTTAAAAACATCTGCAGGCTCACAATTTGGTTTTCCTTTTGCTCTATGAATTTACTCACTGAAATGAGGCACTAGAATGAAAACTACCCAAGGAGTGTTGTCAGTGTTGCTTACAAATATAGGCCCAGGATATTGCTGTGTTTAAGTATCTGTTCAATAAATGGCTTGCTTAGTAGATACAAGAAATGACTTACAAGGCAAAATACAAAATGCCTGATAACTTGATTTTTTTTCAAAATTATGACTACATTACAATGCGGGTATTTTGTTTCAAGTAAAATTTTTAGTCATTCACAGAAATGCTCATTGAAAAGAAGATATAAGGAGGAAGAGATGTACCCTGAAGAAGAAAGGATATTTTACTGGGTTTGGGGAAGAGAAGATCATGGTACTACAATATCAGTTCATGATTTTCCTTAGCAAATGAGGACAATATATATCAAAATCAATGAGAAGCCACGGGGTCCCCAAACTGGAATCTCAATGCCAGGAGACCTGTGGGAATGTGGAAAATTGTCCATTTTTGAGAAATCCTGGGATTTCCTGTTTTGAACAATGTCAAGTGATTTTTATAGGGCTCAAACTCCTGAAATTTTGAGGACATAGTTGAAACCAGAGAAATAATGATCCTTTAGCTTTTTTTTTTATATATATACTTTAACCTATTCTTTCTAAAAGTGTTGATCTGGGCACTGTATTATTTAACATGGTGGTGTCTTGCCAACAAGCAATCAATAAATATTATTTTATTGAATTGATCATTTGTTAAGACTGTGTTAGGAGTTCATTGCTTCATCAATTATATTGATGCTTTGAGGGAAATATTGCCCAGCTTTATCCAGAAGAGATAAAAAATCATTCATAAATATTATGTAAGTTAAATCTCACTAATATTCTCAAAACAACTCAAGGCAATTTAACATTTCTTAGCTTTAGATTTCTCATTCCTAATGAATATCTTACATAATTTTAGAACCTAAAGGACAAAGCTGTTGTGAGTATTGATTAAAATAATATGAAAGAAAGATTTTTATAATTTACTTATTACTTTTTTATCAATTTATTTTTTAAATAATTGTGATAATATTTTCATATTTACATACATTAAAGTGACATTGAATTTAACAACCCCTTCCCCAGGAATTAATATCTGTGATTTCTAGGACTCTATTGCTATTATATATAAGATTATCACAGAAATTATAATACTAATTTCTTCAATTTTTTTGTTGAAGTACAGTAATATTAATTTTTTATTAGAGAAATAGTAGGTTTATAGAAAGATCATGCAGAAAATACAAAGCTCCCATATACCCCCTAATACTAATACTTTGCATTAGTGTGGTAGCTTTGTTACAATAGATAAAACAATATTATTATAAAACTATGAATTATAGTACATAGATTACATTAGGATTCACTGTTGGCTTTTTACAATCTTATGCTTTTTTCTAATTTTTTATCCTAAAATCAGGTATACAACCTAAAATTTCACTTTTTAACCAGTCTAATATAAGATTTAGTGGTGCCAGTCCCATTCACAATGTTGCGCTACCATCACAAATAGCCTTTGGCAAAACCTTTCTGTCACCTCAAACAGAAATTCTGCACTGTGATAGTTTGAAGATTTTTTGTGTGTGAATCCCAGAAAAGATTCCGTTCTTAAACTAACCCATTCCTGAAGTGGAGAGGGAGGAAGCTTGATTGCATTAAGGGACCTTTTGATTAGATCACTTAATTGGATTGTTTTAGAGCCTTTGATTGGACTACATTAGTGAGACATGACCCAGGGTGGGTCTCTGCCCTCTTGTTGGAGTCCTACATAAACAGAACTGGAAGCAGAAACACATACAGAGAAACACAGCCACCATTTTGGCTTTGCCCTTTGAGAGAGAGGACTGCAGAAAGACAAAGAAGACACAAGAGTCTGAGGCAGGTCCTGGAGCCCTGAAGCTGCGTATCAGCAGAGCACAGAGGCATGGAAAGAGGCCCCTGAGAGGCTAGGACCACAGAGCAGCTCAAAGCTGAAGAGATGAACCCTGCCATTGCTTGATCATACACAGCTGATTCTGAGAGAAAAGGGCCTGGAGGGGAAGGCAGAGACCCAGAAGTAGAGCCACAATTTTGCCTAGCCACATGACAGGAGCCCAGGATCTGACCGACAGCCCACCTTGGGTGAGAAAACATGTCTGATGATGCTTTGATTTTCACAGCCTTGGAACTGTAGGACTAAATTACCTTACAGTAAATAATGGAACTACTAAAGAACCATTATAAAAGCCAACAGATGTTTCTGATACTTTGCATTGGCAGCCTTTAGCAAATTAAAATATGCACCAATTAGCATTCCCTACCCCCACCATGACTCCTGGTACCCTTTATTCTAGTTTCTGATTCTATGAATTTGCTTATTCAAATTATTTCATACAGTGAGATCATATAATCTTTTATCTTTTGTGTCTGGTTTATTTCACTCAACACGATGTCGTCCATGTTCATCCATGTTGTCACATGCATCAGATATTCATTCTTTTTTAAAGATGAATAATATCCCATTGTATATATGTCCCGGCCCGCGGGACAAATCAACGGAGGCGACGAGCTATTCAGCGAAGGAATGAGACTAGACACGGACAAAACAAAAACTGTGCTCTTTATTCTGCTAACATGGCTTCTCTGCGGCTTCTTCCGCTGAGCAGGTTACAATCAGCTCTTTTATAAGCAGGGAAAGGGGAGGGAAAAGGGAAGTGCCTTAAGTTTTAGGTGTCAGTACATGATTGGATAGTTTGAGATCCTAGGCGTGGTGAGATCCCGCGCGCGGGAATTTTGTGGCGCGAACTTAGGAAGAAGGAGAAGGAGAAGACAAAGAAAGAGAAGGTAGAGACGGCCATGATAGTTATATTCATACAACATCGCCCCCAACATATATATAGACCTCATTTTGTTTATCCAGTCGTCTGTTGATGGACACTTGAGTTGCTTCCATCTTTTGGGAATTGTGAATATTGTTGCTACCAACATCAGTGGGCAAAATATCTGTTTGAGTCCCTGTTTTCAACACTTTTACATATATGCCTAGAAGTGGGATTGTTGGGTTGTATGGAAATGCTATACTTAACTTTATGAGAAACTGCAAAGTTGTTTTTCAGAGTGGCTTCACCATATTTCATTGCCAAGAACAATGAACAAAACTGTTCCTATTTCTCCACATCCTCTCCAACACTTGTTATTTTGTATGTGTGTGTACAGATGGTTTGATGGTTAGGCTAATGTGTCAACTTTGCCAGGTAATTGTGTCCAGGTATTTGGTCCAGAAAGCACTGGGATAATTGAAATACAAGAGCATTTATGGACTTCGATCATCAGTGAGTTTACTGCGTGGGTGGCTGATTACATCTGCATCAATCAGGGAGATTGCATCATCAGTGGATGAAGCCTTTATCCAATCAGTTGAATGCCTTAAAAGGGGAAGTGATTTCAATATTCAGAGAGAATTTCCCAGCTCATCACTGGACAGCGAACCTCTCCCAGAAACTCATCAAAGACCTTTCATCGGACTTTCATAGGAGCCCCTGGTTTGCAGCCTGCCTGCAGAACCTGTACTTGTGAATCCCCATGGTTGTGTGAGAGACTCTTATAAAATCTCATATTATTGACAGATATTTCCTGTTGATTCTGTTTCCCGAGAGAACCCTGACTAATACAGCTTGGTACTGGGAGTGGTTCTTGAGGAACAGGGTCTTAAATATAGGATGTCTGAGGTGGTTCTGGGGGACTTGTAATTGGCTCTCTACTCTAATTGGACTCAGGGATACTAATGACTCCCTTTCCAATAATGAAGAGGTTGTTAACAGTCCATGGTATGAGCTGGCAATAGAGATACGCAAAATAGCATCACTGGATTCCCCTACTTCCAAGCTTATAAGAAGCAAGGATCTGGGTGAGAGTGTTTTCAACACCTTAACAGAATTTTGTGGAGTCAAAAAGTAGAACAATGGAAGAAATTATAACAGTGAGGTGAAGCCAGTGGCCACTAGACGCTTTTGGGGCAGGGAGGGGAAGGGCAGTTGTAATACAGGGGCTTTTTCAGGACTTGGGGATTATCCTGAGTGACGTTGTGGCGACAGATATAGGCCATTTTACATCAGCATATACCATGCAAAACTGTGTGGGAGAGAGTGTGATCTACGATGTGAACTGTGGTCTATGCTTAGTGGCAAAGCCCCAGGATGTGTATATCCATTGCAGGTGATGTGCCACACTAATGAAAGTTGTTTATGTGAGATGTTATGGGAGGTATGGGTGGTGGAGATCATGGGAATCCCTGTAATTTTTATATAACATTTATGTAATCTAAGCATCTTTTAAAATATATAAAAAATAACATTTATGTAAGCAAATGCACATATATGTATATATATCTATCATTTTACAAATATTGGTTTGTACTGTGAAAAATTTGATTTTTACCCATAATTTAAAAAAATTAAAAAAAAAAGTATAATGATCTTGGCTGGCTCCTCCTAGATACTCTGGATACAGTTACAAAACAAAAAGAGATGAGCTAAAGTCTTCAAATTTGAAACTTTAATGCCCTGTGAATGATATGAAAATTTCTACCTGTGCCTTGAAAGAAAATCTTGTCTCCTGTAGCCACAGACTTGAGATATCTGAGAATTAAACCCAGACTCTCATTGTACAAGTAGCAGAATTATAGAGGAAACTAAAATCTCAACCTTGCAGTGTTTCT
>JAQZBX010073899.1:0-14839 GCA_029593785.1 Cabassous unicinctus
ACTGTCTGCTCTCTGTGTGTTCTTTCTGTGTCTGCTTGTCTTCTCTTTAGGTGTCACTGGGAACCAATCTCAGGAACTTCCAGAGTGGAGAGAGGCTGCTCAATCTCTTGTGCCACCTCAGCTCCCTGATTTGCTGTGTCTCTCTCATGGTCTCTCTTCTGTGTCTCTTTTTGTTGCATCGTCTTGCTGCACCAGTTCTCTGTGCGGGCCAGCACTCCATGTGGGCCTGTAATAAGTTTTAAAGTCAGGAAGTGTGAGTCATCAAAATTCTTTCTTCTTTTTCAAGATGGTTTTGGCTATTCAGGGCTCCTTACCCTTCCAAATAAATTTGATAATTGTCTTTTCCATTTCTACAAAGCTGGCTGTTAGAATTGAATAGCATTTCATTGAATCTGTAAATCATTTCAAGTAGAATTGACATCTTAACAATACTTAGTCTTTCAATCCATGAGCATTAAATGTCCTCCCAATTATTTAGATCTTCTTTGACTTCTTTTAGCAATGTTTTGTAGTTTTCCATGTATAAGTCTTTTATATCTTTGGTTAAATTTATTTTTAGATATTTGTTTCCTTTAGTTGCTAATGTAACTGGAATTTTTTTCTTGATTTTCTCCTCAGATAGCTTATTATTTGTATATAGAACTACTACTGGTTTTTGTGTGTTGATCTTCTATCCTGTCACTTTGCTGAATTCATTTTTTTAGCTCTAGCAGCTTTGTTATAGATTTTTCAGGATTTTCTATATTTAGGATCATGTCATCTGCACATAGGAAATTTTTTACACCTCCCTTTCCTATTTGGATGCCCTTAATTTCCTTTTTTTTTTTTTTTTTGTCTAACTGCTCTGGCTAGAACTTCCAGTACATTATTGAAATACAGTGGTGACAATGGGTATCTTTGTCTTGTTCCAGATCTTAGAGGAAACGCTTTCAGTCTTTCACCATTGAGTATAATGTTAGCAGTGGGTTTTTCATATATACCCTTTATCGTGTTGAAGTTTCCATGTATTCCTATTTCTCTAAGTGTTTTTATCAAGAAAGGATGCTGAGATTTGTCAAATGCCTATTTTGCACCAATGGAAATGATCATGTATTTATTACCTTCATTTTGTTAATGTAATGTATTTCATTAATAGATATTCTTATGTTATACTACCCTTGCATACATGGGATAAAACCTACATGATCATGGTGTATAATTCTTTTAATGTCCTGTTAGATTCAGTTTGTAAGTATATTGATGAGGATTTTTGCATCTATATTCATAAGAAAAATTGGTCTGTAGTTTTCTTTTTTTGTTGTATCTTTATCTGACTTTGGTATTATGGTGATGTTGACCTCCTAGAATGAGTTAAATACTGCTTTCCTTCTGTTCAATTTTTTGAAGAGTTTGAGCAGGAGTGTTATTAATTCTTCTTGGAATATTTGGTAGAATTTACCTGTGAATCCAACTGGTCCTGTGTGTTTCTTTTTTGGGAGGTTTTTGATGACTGCACATAGGAAATCTCTTTGCTTGTATTTGGTCAGTTGACATCTTCTGTTTCTTCTAAAGTCAATGTAGATTGTGTGTTTCCAGGAATTTGTACATTTCATATAGATTGTTTAACTTGTTGGCATACTGTTGTTCATAGTATACTCTTATGATTCTTTTTGTTTCTTATTTCTGTGGGGTCTGTAGTAATACCCATCCTGTCATTTGTTATTTTATTTATTTGGTTGTCCTTTTTCTCTAACATTCTAGATAAGGGTTTTTCTATTTTATTAATCATTTCAAGGAACCAACTTTTGATTTTGTTAATACTCTTTTTTAAAAAAAATATTTTCTATTTCATTTATTTCTGCTCCAGTCATGTTATTTCTTTTCTTATGCTTGCTTTGGGTTCAGTTTGCTTTTCTTTTTCTAGTTCCTCCAGGTGTGCAGTTAGGTCTTTGATTTTAGCTCTTTTTTGTTCATCCCATACATTTTGATAAGTTGTGTTCTCATTTTCATTCATCTCAAGATATTTACTGATTTTCCTAGTAATTTCTTCTTTGACCTGCTGATTGTATAAGAGTGTATTATTTAAATTCCATATATTTGTTGATTTTCCTCTTCTCTGCTATTGATTTCCAACTTCAATTGTGATGGTCAGAGAATAAGCTTTGTATAATTTCAATGTTTTTAAATTCATTGAGATAGTTTTGTGATACTAATGTTGTCTTTCCTGGAGGATGATCCATGTGCATTTGGAAACAATGCACTTCCTGCTCTTTTTTTCTATAGTCTTTTAATCTAATTTAATATTCATAATTGTTACATATATGCAATCACAATTAAAACAGAAAATACTATTACAGGCCAAATCCTCTATAATAAAGAATTTCTACATATATAAAGACTCATGTGCAGAATGGTAAAAGACATAGTGTTGATCAGTCAACACTGATTCAAGGATAGGATACAGAAATCATTATTTTTCCATTCAAAGGCTAACTCATTTAGTTCTGCATGTAAGACACAAAGAAATGCATGAAAAATCAAACCTTTATAAACAAGTGAAAAAACTACTGCTATTCAGATTGACAAGGGAGAAAAAGTGACTCACATATAATACAGATTTCCTTTCAGAGATGAAAAGCCCAAGGTAGAATAAGTGATTTAGCTTCAGAAATTACAAGAAAACCTTAGAAGGCAAAGACAAATATTTATAAGATAACTGAAATTATAGAGTTATTTATAATTTTTTAAAAATGAAGCTCCTTTTTGTTTTAGAGAAAGTAACTAATTTCTCTTAAAATGTGTTTGTGCTAATACTAGTTAAAGAGTCACAAGAAGAGAGGAAATAAAATTTGAGACTTAAGAACTGTTGTGTAGAGGACACTTTTATAGGTAGAGACCCAAGGTCTCATTTTCCATCTTCTTCAGTGGGTCCCGGGTTTCATATATGCTATTATAAAGCCACTTCTTCTCATCAACATGCATGAACCCTTTGAAATGAAGAAGGGCCTCCTCTGCATTCAGGGCCTTTTTAAATCTTTCAATTATTTTTCTTTACCCTCACAACCTGAACTGCTTTTTCGATGTTCCTCCTCCTCCTCCTCTTCCTCCTTTTCTTCTTCTCTTTTAACTTTACCTGATACATCTCCATGAGGGTTTAAGGGTTCTTGAAGGCCTCTTCTTCAGTTATTTTATTTGCAACACATCCCTCTGCATTAGCTATCTCCTTCCCAGTTTCTCCAGTACAATATGAATACTTGACAAGAATAACAGCATGTGTATCCTCATCAGCCTTCTTTTCAGAAATATCCCCAGATATGCATGTGATTATTGATCTTTACATCCTCCTCATACTTAGAGCAGGCAACAGCCTGCTTCTCTGTCTTTTGATGACTCTTCAATGCCATGAGCACTCGATATAGTTTCTGTTTGAGCTAAAGGTAATTCAGCTAAAGGGGCATCCATGTATTCATGGTCATCATATTTTCCAGGATGATATCCTTCTGCTGTTCTATGAAATCTTCTTTTTTCACTTTGAATGAATTATAAAACATCTCTAGTTTTGTAGGATCTGCCTGCAGATGCACTTCAGATCCCTTTTCATAGGCTTCACAAGCAAGCAACTGAGTCTGAGCCATTGAAATGGTGTCTCCCATGTATCAAGCAAAGTTATCTCCTGCATAACTAAGTTCATCTGGATTCTTTCCTGCGTTGGCATAGGGATTCTCTCTCATCGCTCTAGTTTTTGGGTCATAATAAGGAGAATTTGGATCTAAATTCTGCAAATATTTTGCAGTACCTTCTCTAATCTTCAGATTCTGGACAGTAATCTGTCTCTTAGAATCAAAATTCTGTTCAGGCATGTCAGTATCATCTACGTATTTACATTCATCCTCATCACCACTATCATGGTCTTTTTGCACCTGAGAATTTGGTTCCTCTTCTCCCCACTGGTGTTTTGGAGAATGAGCCTGTTCTACTAATTTCCTGAGGCTAATTCTTCTTGGAGTTTTTGTGCTTTCAGTGTTTGTTTTGCCAGCTCAAATTTATCATATTCTTCTACAATTCTCATGTCCTCTTCTGGATTGTAGCCATTCTACATAACCCTCTTCCCATCATAATCAAACATCAGCTGAGGCTGGACATGTTCATCTAGAGTTATATTAGTACCTGTAAATTTTACTCCAACTCACCTAGGTCTCTCAAAGCAGTCTTTCTTTTTGTGTATCATGGCCCCACAATTTTTACATGCTTCTTTGTGGTACTTGGTAGTATTAAATTCTCCTTTACACCCCTCTTGTACCATTCTCCAGATGTGCTGTATGGCTTTTGTTTCTCTGGTTGTGGGCTCTGATGCTTTAATGTAGGTCTTTTGATGGATCATTGTACTATGGCAATGAAGAGACATACTGAGATATATGTGGGTTGATATATTTTCCTTCTTCATCAACTTCTGCAGGAGCATTCCCCAGTTATCTCTGTTCTTCTAGTTTTTCCTTTTTTTCTCCAGTCCTCCCTGGTCATCAGTTTTGGTTCCGTGAAACTCATTTCTTTGGACCCCAATAAGGAGGCAACATTAACTGCATCTACATCATCAGCCAACATGGTTACTGGGGCTCCTTTAGTTAGTCCTTTGGCTACTGCTGATCCCAAAACCACCTGACAGAAAGGAAACCAATTGTGCAATCATATCCTGCTCTTTTGAAGTGCAATGTACTGCATGTGTCTGTTAGATCTAGTTCATTTATCATATTTTTCAAGTTCTCTGTTTCCTTATTAATCTTCTGTCTAGATATTCTCTTTTGATGAGAGAGGTGTATTGAAATCTCCAATTCCTATTGTAAAGTTGTCTATTTCTCCCTTCAGTTTTGCTTGTGTTTGCCTCATGTATTTTGGTGCATGGTGGTTAGTTGCATAAATATTTATAATTATTTTTTCTTAGTGGATTGACCCTTTTATTAATATACAGTGTCCTTCTTTGTATTTTATAACAGCTTTTGATTAAAGTCTATTTTGCCCAATATTAATATTGCTACCTGAACTCTTCTTTGGTTACTATTTGCATGGATTATTTTTCCATCCTTTCACTTGCAACTTATTTGTGCCTTTGGGTCTAAGGTGAGTCTATTGTAAACAACATATATTTGAATCATGCTTTTTTATCCATTCTGCCAATCTGTATCTTTTGATTGGGGTGTGTAATACCATTAATATTCAGTGTTTTTACTGTAAAGATTGTTCTTACTTAGCCATTTGGTCCTATGATTTTTATATTATTATCTAATTTTTTTCTCTCTTTTCCTTTATTTCAACCTCCTTTTCTGTATAATTGATCTTTTGTGGTGTACATGACTGATCCTTTTCTCTTTCTGTTTCTGTATATTTTTTAAATACTTTCATTGTTGTTACCCTGTGGTTTGTATTACACAACCTACATGTATAGCCTACTAATTTGAAGATACCAACTTAGCTCAATAGAAGCATACACATTCTATGAGACCATATCCCTCTATTTCCCCTCTTTATGTTACTTTTGTCCCACATTACACTGTATTTTGCATGTCTATTATCAGGAAATATGCCTTTTTCTTGTTCAATTGGATTCTGACTCTTACAGGAATTAAAGAGTAGAATTGTATATTGAGCATACAGTACGAATTGGGATTTTCATTTACCCTTACTGATAATCTTCATATCGTCACACTACTCCAAGCTGCTCTCTTGTCTTTTCCTTTCAACCTGCACTTCTCTCTTTAGTAATTCTTATAGGGCAGGTCTTTTGTTGAGAAACTTTCTCAGTTTCTCTTTATCTTTGAATATTTTAAATTCTTCCTCATTTTTGAGGGAAACGTTTGCCAAATAAAGGCTTTTTAGCTGGCAGTTTTTATCTTTCAGTACCTTAAATATATTAGACCACTGCCTTCTCACCTCCATAGTTTCTGATGAGAAATTGGTGCATAATCTTATTGAGGACCCCTTGTATGTGACAAATCACTATTTTCTTGCTGCTTTCAGAATTCTTTCTTTATCTTTGGCCTTTGACATTCTGATTAGTATGTGTTTCAGAGTAGGTCTACTAGGATTTATTGTTTGGAGTATGTTGCATGTCTTGGGCATATATATTTATGCCTTTCATAAGAGTTGGGAAATTTTCAGCCATTATTTCCTCAAATGTTCTTTCTGTCCCTTTTCCCTTCTATTCACCTTCTGGGACACCATGATTTGTAGGTTTGTGTGCTTCATGCTGTCACACAAATCGCTGAGACACTGCTCATTTTTCCCTATTCTTTTCTCTATCTGTTTCTGACTCTATGCTTTTGGTTGTCCAGTCTTATAGTTTACTGAATCTTTCTTCTGCCTGTTCAAATCTGCTATAGTGTGCCTCTAGTGCATTTCTAATCTGTCATGGTCTCTCTCTCTCTTTTTCTCCCCTGGGGCCCTTTTGTATGCAGCACTCCTCAACTGCTTGTGCTCTGCCTTGGGTCTCTGCAGAGACTTGGGACCCAGATAAGTTCTAACTCACTGCTGGGAATGGCTCTATAATTTTCATCAATGGTTGAAGGGTCCTAGGCCATGTTGCCTGTGCAGAAAGCCCAAGCTGTGTGGGACTAAGTGAGGGGCACTGGTCTGGACTAGTGGGTCCAGAAAGACAATATCCACCTGATTTTGGAGATTATTTTTTCTTTTTCCATGATTCAGCATCTGTGGAGTCCTTCTTCAGTCTCTATCATCCTCCAGAGTTCAAAGCAAGTTGAGTTTGTCCTTTTATTAGTTGATTCTGAGGGGAGACTTTTCTATCAACATTGTTATGTTGATGACATCCCTTTTCTGATTTAAAAAAAAAATACAGTGTTTTGGTTTCCTAGGTTGCTCAAGCAAATACCATGGAATGGGTCAAGTTAAAGAATATGAATTTATTTGCTTTTGGTTTTGAGGCTAAAAGAAAGTTCAAATCAAGACATCATTAAGGCAATGCTTTCTCCCTGAAGACTGTGGCATTCTGGGGCTGGCTGCTGGCAATTCTTGATGCTTTGCTTATCACATGGCAATGCACATGGTGGCCTCTCCTGGCTTCTCCATTCTTTCCCAGGTTTCCTTGATTTCAACTTCTTACTTCTTGTGCCTTTTTCTCTGTTGGTCTGAATTTTACTCTGTTTATAAAGTACTCCAGTAATAGGATTAAGACCCATCCTGATTGAGGTGGGCCACACCATCTTAACTGAAGTAACCTCATCAAAAGGCCCTACTGAAAATGAGTTCATAGCCACAGGAATGGATAAATTTAAGAACATGTTTTTTGGGGTATGTATAGCTTCAAACCACCACAGATAATAAATTGAAAGACTGCCTGTGTTTTCCTGCCTTTTCATATAATGTTAAATATCAAAGCAATAAATTTTCTCTTAGCTGCAGATTTATTTTATTTAGGTTGGATTAGTTTTTTTATTTGAGGACACCAAACATAACTAAATATCCCCAAATTTAATTTTCTGGTTGTTTTGGATTTATCTCATAATATAACATAATAAAATTTCTAACTAAATCCCTGTATATTTTGTCAGGTAAAATATTAATTTTTATATCAGATAATATATACAAAGAACTTGGAACAGTCTTGGAAAATAGGAAGCACTCAAAAACAATGGACATTTTGTTATATTATTATAATTTTGAAACTGAAATATCTAAAACTTCCAACCATAGGGGATAGTTATTAATATATATTACATACATTTGAGGGATTCTAATACAGCCATTAATGAAAGCTTCTATAAAGATTATTTAGTGAAATGTGGAAATACTTATAAAAATCTATTTAAAATAACAAGATATAAAACTAATTTCATGCCAAGTTAGAAAATATTTCATACATAATAAAAATGATCATGAGGAAATACTTATAAAAAGTTATTAGTATAGTATGAATATTCTTGCTCACCTGATTTTGTGATAATCAGGGTAGGCTAAACATTCACTACTTTAGAAACCATGCATGTGTCCTCAGACCTAGTTTTCCTCCCTAAGTCTGGTTTATAGAATGCTGGTGATAAACTGAGCCTGATTTATTATACTACCATCCTGTATGGGAAAAGACTCTAACTTTGGGTATCTTTGGTCAACCTTAAGAGATATAGCAAGGGGACAGATGTGGCTCGGGTGGTTGGGCATCCGTCTCCCATAATGAGGGACCTGGGTTCAATCCCTCGGACCTCCCAGTAAAAATTTTAAAAAGAAAAATATAGAAGGCACGTGGGCCACCAGGCCCCATGCATGGGTGTGCCGTCAGTCCCGCGACCCTTGCAGCAGGATGATGATGTAACAGGAGAGTGACACAAAGGAGAGCAAAGACGAGACACACTGAAAAGCCAGGAAATAAGGTGGCGCAGACGGTAGGACGCCTCTCTCCCACATCGAAGATTCCGAGAATCAAATCCCGGCGAAGACAGGAGGAGAAGGATAAGAAGAGAGGGCAGGAAATGGACACAGAGTGTTGCCCAGTGAATGGACACCTGAATAGCAAAAATGGGGGGAGGGGCGGGAGGGAATGGATAAAAGTAAATAAATCCTTTTAAAAATGTATAGGGGAGGAAGATAGGGACTATAGTTAGTAGTAATACTTTGACAATGCTCTTTCATGATTTGTTAACAAATGTTTCACAACAATGCAGGGTGTTTGGTGGGGGCGGTGATGTGTGGGCGCCCTGTATGATGTTATGCATGTTTGTTTTGTAAGTTCATGATGATTACTGAACACTTAGAGTTCATGTATGAATGATATACTTCAATAAATTGTTTGAAAAAAGTTATTAGCATATGTATGATGAGATCCTGAGTGACTATTTATTTTTCTTTAATTGGGCTTTTCTTGCTTTTTGAAGGTTTTAAAAATAAATATGCTGCTTTAAAATGCTAAAGTAAAATAAAAATAGAATCTTCAGATAAACTATGAGCCCTATTTTCAGAGAAACATCCAAGGACAATTTCTCATCATATTTTCATCAGAACAGTTTACAAAAGTATAGCTGACCCCTTCCCTGAAGTTTAAAATGCATCTTAATGATGGTGTTCAAATTTCAACTTGTAGCAGTAATGTTTGTAATTCTTGTAACTTTGGTACTGGAACGTCACTTTAATATTTCTTTGGGTTCCTTTTTCCAATTAAGTGGCAAGATTTGCAATCTCTATTTTATCTCATAAATTAAGTCAATTAGACAATTAAATGAAGACTCAGCACCTGGAGGCACAAGGTCACTTCTCTGAGGCTTGAAAGAGTGGCTTTGCTCCTCACAGGCTTTTCCTTTTAAGAACCAACCATACCGGTTCAGGTTTGCTACATAGAAGAGCAATGTGTTCCCTTGCTCCTTCTTTTCATTGACACATTAAATTTCTGGTTGATCAGTTATTGCCTAGAGTCTTGAGGAAGCCTGGGGGAGTTAACTCTGCTGTCTCTGGAATGTTTTAGTTCAGCTAAGCCCCAGGCAAGTAGGCATCTGGTTGGGGACTCTAAGTTGGAATCCTTCAGGTATACTGAAAGAAGTTAACATCTACATTTTTCTAAAGAAGTGTTTTGCAAAATGGTCCCTGAAACACCTGCAACACAATTATCTGGGGAAGCCTGCTAAAAACACAGATGTCTTGGCTCCACCACAAAACAATTAAATGAAAATATTTGAGGACGGAGATCAAATACATACATTTTTATAAACTCCCCAAGGGCCTCCTTTGTACATTAAGATTTTAGAATGACTAGTGTAAATTTTCATTGCCCCTAAAAAGAAACTTCAAGTCTTTCTGTAAAAGGCTTGGGCTCTCACAACTAGGATACCCTTGATTCCTGTGTACTCTTTTTTACTTCTATAATTATCTGCCTTAAAACCACAACTTGTTTTCTGGTGGAAGATATAAACAGGTGGACACTTTTCTTCCTCTGCTTTTGGGAGCTTGAGTATCCCCAGGAATAGAATTATATCCCTAATAATTTTCCCCCAAAATAAACCAAAATAGATATTTAAATGCATCATTTTCTTCCTTTTTACTTGCCTTCTCCCCCTACACCAAGAAAAATAAAACAAATATTTACTGAGTATCTCTTCAATAGTATGCATTCTGGTGTCATCTTCCAAACAACTAGAAATGGTATGGAGTCTATCAGGATTCTTTCCATTGCAAGTGGCAGAAAATCCAACTGAGATGGAATTAATAGAAACATCCAGAGGTAGAGAAAGTGGATACCATGTGAAGCTCAATAAAGTGGTAAAATAAAATCTGCAAAGAAACCAGATATTAGGCATTTACCTCATTCTTATGTTAGTTCCCTTCCTGGTGCAAGATAGAATTCAGCAGATTATTGCTATAATCTTCTTCCTTGTTCATTATTCAGAAGGAAGATGCCACCCTACATAGATTTCACACAAAATTAAGAAATTATTTTTCCCAGGATTGCAAAGCAAATGTCTTCTTGCACTTAATTTGCCCTACAATTTAATCAACTGCACATCTCTGAGCCAATCACTGGGTACACAGTATAATTGCCATTGGCCAATCAGGACCTTTCCCGGTCTTGAGGCAAGCTCTTCCTAGAGCACATGGAGAAAGGTGAATGCCAAAATAGAAACAAAAAGAAAATCAGTTTACTGCATACAAAAGGAAAAGGCTTTTCAATACCAACGAATATCTCCTATATTTGTGAGGAGGACACAAATATTGTAGGCTTCTATTGTATCTCCATATGGCCTCGATATTTATGACTCTAGTCATCAGGATATGTAAGTTAAATATTCTATACATCAACAAATAAACTAACTTTAGCCAAACACATGATGAAAGCATTTTTATGCCACAACTACTTTCAAATAAATTTAGATTATTATATACATTAAACATCTTATAATTTAAGTTATACATTTTTTATTTGTTTATGTTTGTATAAACTTAGAAAATTCATTAAAGGATAATGCAGAATAACATCAAAGAATCATAAATGCTTTCAGGCACTTATATTTTTGGATTATCATTTTGGGGCAATGAAATTTTCTCTAACTTTTCTGATATTTGGGGTAAGCACAGAAATATTGTTACATGATATATTGCTTTCTGATAAGAGAAATTATATATATTTATAGAGAACACTGTTTCCTGATAATAAATGCAAATAGGAATTTGTTTCATGGGTTATTTAAAAATGATTTTGAGAGGCATTGGAAGAAAAAATACACCTATAATTTCATAAAAAATGATATTGCTTGTGGAACACACACTATGATTATGCATTGGAATGAACTAATTAAGTATATTTGAATATTTTATTCATAATCATCTACATAGAAGTTTTATGATTTACAAAGAAGATTTGTAAAGCAAAGCCCCAAAATAACCTTTACATATATGAAGGTTTGAATTTTGTGTATCCCAGAAAAGATTATGCTCTTGAACTAATCCATTCCTGTGGATGTGGAGCCCTTTGACTGCACTAAATCCAGTAAAGGGACCTTTGATTAGATCCCTTGATTAGGTCACTTTAGGGCTTTTAATTGGACTGTGAGGCATGCCCCAGGTTGGGTCTCTGCCCTCTTGCTGGGTCTTATATAAACTGAGAATACACAGAGAGAAATAAGAGACACAGACAAAGAGAGCTCTGCCATTTTGACCCTGCCATGTCAGAGAGAGGACTCAAGGTTGCCTACAGCTACAAAAAGATAGAGAAGCCCTGAAAGCTTCAAGAAATAAGGCCTGGGGAGAAATGCCTCATCACTCACAGCTGAGCTTGAGGCAAAAGTAGAGAGAGACCGGCAGACCCACCATCTTATCTCAACACTTGGCAGGACTCCAGGATCTGCTTACGGCAGACCTTTGGTGAGAAAACACCTTTGACAATGCTTTGATTTGGACATTTTTACAGCCTCAGAACTGTAAGCTTTTACCTCAAATAAATTCCCTTTATAAAAGCCAATCCATTTCTGGTATTTTACATTGAGAGCCTTTGGCAAACTTAGAAAATATATTATCTATAAACAATATCAATTGATTTTCTCTGTGTATACTGATATTGCATTAGTCTTCCTTAGCAAAGACTATAAATTATTTGTCTACTCCAAATTATTAAGCTAGAGTGGATTTCAAAGCGGAATTTTCTTTTCTCTTCTGCCTTCAGAGCATAGGAGATCAGGAACGCATCTCAATCAGGCAACCCAGAAGAAGGGATCATCTCTTCAAATTTTTGGATGAGGGAAAAATCACAAGTATAAACTATATTACTGAAGGCTGTGTAAGGAAAGCTGGGAATCCTCATGATTCAAAAATAGGGATTACTAAATGAAAGTCTCATGCTTGCCTATGTCTTCCTCAGCAGCATGAATTAAAAGAAACAAGAAAGGGAAGAGTTAATGTGTTGAGTGTCTACTATATGAGAGGGCATGCCAAAAGCAAATTAGCATGTGTTCAAAGGTCACAACTTACAAAGTAATTTATCCTCTATTCAAGGGACCCATCCTACTGAAATGAGAATCTCTTTATTCCAATTCCAAATCCTGAGCAGGGATTCTGATTGGCCCAGCTTGTGTCAGCTGCACACTCTTTAAAAAGTCAGCCAGTGACATCGAAGGAAGTAACTTTTATGAGTTTAAGTCACATGCCTATTCATAAAACAACCATGTCTAGGTTCTCAATGCCCCATTACAAAGTATGGTTTCCCCAAATGTAACTAAGTTGAGAGAAGTGGAAAAAGAATATTTTCAATAAATTTGCAGGGGAAGCTGTAGCTGATCAGATAAAAATTAGATGGCTATAGAAGTGATATGGAAAATGCTATCTCTGACCACATTTGGGGCAATTAGAACATCAAAATAAAGGATGATAGTGATGCGTAAATAAATATTTATGGGGCCATATTGATATAAATAAATAAATAGAACAAAATTTCCTTACAGTAGAATGACAAATAATAAATCTGGAAAGCATAATGGAGTTAGAGAACCATCAATAATTGGTAAATAATGGGTTTAAAGCAAAGGGGATTTGCATAATCTCAAAGAATTTATCCACAAATTTCTCCTTAAATATAAAGTAGAACATAACAGCTTTATAGAGCTGAAACCTGCAGACCCTACCTTAATGAAAGGATCAAAATTAACAGCACTAATATTGGTGCAGATATCATAGGCCTAAGATAGAGGAAAAAAATATCACTTCTGTGATATTTCTACCCAAAGGCCTAATCTGAATATAACCATAAAAACAATAGACAAACTCAAATTGAGGGAATTTAAAAAACATAACTGGCCTATACACTTCAAAAATATCAAGGTCAAGGTTTACAAAAGTAGGTTACAATGCTTTTCTAAATTAAAAGGGACTAATGAGTCATGACATCTAAATGCAATGGTCATTACCGAATTGCAGCTTGTGCCATGAAAATACAAAGCTAAAATGGAACAATTAATGAAATTTAAATGTGGACTCTGAATTAGAGAATAGTATGGCATTTAAGTTATAGCTCCTGACTTTGGTTTTGAAGGAGAATGTCCTATCCTAGTTATTGGGAAACAGACCCTGAAGTATTTATGGGTAAAGTTACATGACTCCCTAAGTTACTCTTAAAGGAGGGGGTGGGGAGGGAGGGATGGAGAGGGAGAGACAAAAAGAGAGAGACTGAGGCTGAGAAGGAGACTATATGGGGCAAAATACAAGCAATAATGAATCAGGATAAAGGATATATGAAAGTTCCTTACCTCTGTGCAATTTTTCTGTAAGTTTTAGATTATATAAAAATAAAAGTATAATAAAATAAGCATTGCTAGGTGTCAAAGAAGGGGAGAACACTGCTCTTTCTTTGTTATTCTAGTCTCTAAGTGTATACCAAAGCAGAACTACACACATACCTCTTTTTATTGTGCTTCATTTTATTGCACTTTGCCGACATTGCATTCTTTACAAATTGAAGGTTTGTGACAACCGTGCATCAAGGAAGTCTATTGGCGCCATTTTTCCAACAGCTTGTGCTCACTTAGTATATATGAGTCCTATTTTGGTAATTCTCACAATATTACAAACTGTTTCACTACTGTTATATCTGTTATGGTGATCTGTGATCTGTGATCTTTGATGTTACTATTAAAATTGTTTTTATGCACCACGAACCACACCGTATAAGATGACAAACTTAATAATATTATGTGTGTGTTCTGACTGCTCCACAGACTGGCCATTCCCTGTCTCTCTCCCTCTTCTCAGGCTTCCCTACTCCCTGAGACACAACAATACTGAATTTAGGCCAATTAATAGCCCTACAATGGCCTCTAAATGTTCGAGTGAATGGAAGAGTTGGAGGTCTCTCAATTTACAACAAAAGCTAGACATAATTTAGCTTAGTGAGGAAGGCATGTCAAAAGCCTAGGTAGACAAAAAGCTAGGCCTTTTTCTCCAAACAGGTAGCCAAGTTGTGAATGCAAAGGAAAAGTTCTTGAATGAAATTAAAATTGCTACTCCAGTGAATACACAAATGATAAGAAAGCAAAACAGTTTTATTGCTGATATGGAGAAAGTTTCAGTGGTCTGGATAGATGATCAAACCAGCTACAATATTTCCTAGCAATATATGTATGCTTGTCTATGTATGTATGTATATATATATGTGTGTGTGTGTGTGTAATTATACATATATATAATTATATGTATCAATAATTTTAGAAAACAGTATGAAATAAAGCTCTAAAATAGACTAAGAAGTCAAGACTTAAAAATTTAGAATGAACATAGGCCAAAGTCTCCTAAACACTGTTAAAAATAAGAAACAAATATACTGAACTCCCTGGCCATCAAAGCAAAAAGGGAAACCTAATCAATCAGTTAAATGTCATTTCCCACA
>JAQZBX010073900.1:0-14844 GCA_029593785.1 Cabassous unicinctus
ACCCCTCAGCTTTCCATTCTCTAACCTCATTCTATTCTTTTTTTTTTTAAAGATTTATTTTATTTATTCTACCCCCCCACCCCTGTTGTTTGCCCTCACTGTCTGCTATCTGTATCCATTCACTGTGTGCTCTCTGTGTCTGCTCGTCTGCTCTTTAGGAGGCACCAGGAACTGAACCTGGGACCTCCCATGTGGGAGAGAGGTGCTCAATTACCTGAGCCACCTCAGCTCCCTGCTTTTTTTGTTGTGTCTCTCATTGTCTTTCTTCTTTGTGTCTCCTTGTTGCATCATCTTGTTGCGTCAGCTCACTGGGCCTCTCCAGCGCACCAGCTCGCTGTCTTGCTCGTTTTCTCTAGGAGGCACCGGGAACTGAACCCAGGACTTCCCATGTGGTTAGCAGGAGCTCAATCACTTGAACCACATCTGCTTCCCATGGGCCACATATTTCAGTTGCCTTTGAAGCAAGTACAGGAAAACCTGCCATATAAGCTCATATTTAATATTTTCTTAAATTCATGGATTTCACATTTTTTTAAATGAAGAGATTGAAAGGACAAAATTGCAAAGTGAGAGACATGTCTCACTCTAATTTTATGATTTAAATCAAGCACTATGGTGGAAATTAATAAGGTAAGCTAAGGATAGTGAAGTCAAAGGCCTTTCTGGGCATTTTGCCCTGGAAACATCTGACACTACTTTCAGGGACATTCTTGTTCAAACACATTTTAAAGAAAATTGTATGTAACCTAACCGACAATAAGGTTTTGATGTTTTTTCCCCAAAGAAGTCAAGACCTTGAAACTTTTATCAAAGATAACACTAGGACAGATAAACCCAGAAGAGGGAGAGAACTGCTTGGATGTTTTTGAAACTTGGATATTTTCTCATAGATTAATTGACCTTCTCAGTGATATTGAGGGGGTCATGTCTCTAAGTTTGTGTTTTTTCTTCTGTCTTTGATCCCTAGTGCCCATGATCTTCACTTTGGAGATTCTACCATATATACTATTTGAATTTACATATAATGCAATAAAATCCTAAAGATTAATTATATTATTTATAAGCATTTTTATAATAAAAGTGAGTTTAATATCAGTATAATTTTCCCCAAAAGCTTGAATTAATCATCAAGCATATGGAATGTATATGTAACTAATACAATGGGAATACTGAAACTGATCTATGCTTTTGTTTTGTTTTTTAAGACATGAAGGCCTTGATAATGTTATTAAAGTGAATCCCAAAGGAAGTGAAAACACCACTAGGTAAAACTTATTAGTGTCTTTTAATCTGATTTCTATAAGTGATGATAAATCAGAAGATACAATGATTTGATTTTTTAGCTTCACAACCATATTTTATTAGAATGGGATTGGACAATAAATATGGGTGAAATGACCTTCCCTTTTTGCCCTCAACAAAACTGTTTGTTTTTTTTTTAAGACTTGCCCCAATGTTTGATGGTGAATTGCCTTGTCTCCCAAGTTTTGGGCTTTGATTTATTTTTTACTTTTGTATTGTGGTATACATATATATCATCAAATTTGCCATTTTAACTATTTTTAAGTGGTATTAATTACATTCAGAATGTGCAACTGTCAACACTATTTCCAAAAATTTTCATCACTCCAAACAGAAACTTTGTATCCATTAAGCAATAACTACACATTTCACTCTTCCTCTGGTCCTTGTTCATCTCCACTTTACTTTCTGTCCCTATGAATTTGCCTATTCTATATATTTCATATAAGTAGAATAAACCTTTTATGTGTGGTTTATTTGACTTAGCATAAATTTTTTAATGTTCATCCATGTTGGAGCATGTATCAGAACTTCAATCCTTTCTATGGCTGAAAAATGTATACATACATTCCATCGTGTGTATTTACCTCCTTTTGTTTATCCATTCATCTGTTGATGAATACTTGTTGTTTTCACCTTTTGGCTATTGTGAATATTGCTGCCATGGACATTAGTATACAATATCTGAGTTCCTGTTTTCAGTTACTTTGGTTATAACCTAGGAGTGGAATTGCTGAGTCATATGTTTCATTACCATTTTAAGTAAACACCAAACTGTTTTACACAGTGGCTACATCATTTTATAATCCCACCAGCAATGTACGAGGGTTCTAATTTCTCCACATCCTCACTGACACTTGTTCTTTTCCCTTTTTTAAAAAAAGTTATAGCCAATCTAGCAGGTTTGAGGTGGTATACTACGTTGGTTCTGATTTGTATTTCCCTAATAATTAATTACATTGAGCATCTTTGTATATTTTTTTTTGAGAAATGTCTATTCAAGTCTTTTGCCCATTTTTAAATTGGATTGCTTGTCTTTTTGTTGTTGAGTTGTAAGAGTTCTTCACATATTGTAGATGTTAAACCCTTATTTTATATATATATGATCTGCAAATATTTTCTCCCATTCTATAGACTGTCTTTTCACTCTTTTGATAGTGTCCTTTGATGCACAAAGTTTAAAATATTAATGAAGTCAAATTTATCTATTTTCCTTTTGTTGCTTGTGTTTTCAGTGGCATATTTAAGAAACCATTGCAAAATCCAAGGGCCTGGATTTTTCTCTATGCTTTCTTCTCAGAGTTTTATTGTTTTAGCTCTTAAATGTAGGCCTAAGATCTGTTTTGAATTAATTTTTTATATTATTTAAGGTAAGGGTCCAATTTCACTATTTTGCATGTGGATATCCAGTTTTCCCAACATTATTGGTTGTTGAAGAGACTTCTCTTTGCCCATGGAATAGCTTGGCACACTTGTCAAAAATCAATTGACCATAGATGTGAGGATTGATTTCCAGGTGCTCAGTTCTATTTCATTGGTCAATATGCCTACCCTTATGCCAGGAGCACACTGTTTGGATTACTGCAGCTTTGTAGTAAGTTTTGAAATTGAGAAGTGTGAGTGCTCCAATTTTGTTCTTCCTTTTCAAGATTGTTTTGGCTATTCTGGGTCCTTTGAATTCCATATGTATTTTGGGACACATTTTTCCATTTCTGCAAAAGATGCTGTTGGAATTTTGATAGAGATTACATTGAATCTGTATATCACTTTAGTTAGTATTGTCTTAAACAATGTTAAGTCTTCCGGTCTATGAACATGTGGTGTCTTTCCATTTATTTAGGTCTTTTTAAATTTTCAGCAACATTTTGTAGTTTTCAACATATAAATCTTATGTCTCGCTTAAATTTATTCCAAAGTATTTAATTATTTTTGATGCTATTGTAAATAGACTTACCATTAGTAGGGTATAGAAATAAACTATTTTACATGTTGATTTTGTATCATGCAACTGCTGAATTCATTTATTAGCTCTAATAGTTTGTTGATAGATTCTTTAGTGTTTTCTACATATAAGATCATGTTGTCTGTGACTACAGATAGTTTTACTTCTTCCTTTCCAAAATGGGAACCTTTTTTTTTCTTTTATTTCCCCCAATTGTTCTGACTAGAACTTCCAGTATTATGTTGAATAGAAGTGGTAAAAGCAGCCATCCTTGTCTTGTTCCTGCTCTTAAGGGAAAGTTTTCAGTCATTCATCCTTTGAGTATGATGTTAGCTGTGGGTTTTTCACATAAGGCCTTTATTTTGCTGCAAAGTTCCCTTCTCTTCTTAGTTCATTGAGTGTTTTTATTAAGAAATGGTTTTGAATTTTGTCAAATTCTTTTTCTGCATTAATTGAGATGATCATGTGTTTCCCCCTCCCCTTCATTCTTTCAATGTTATGTCTTACATTGATTGGTCTTACATTGAATGCAAGGGTGGTTTTCCACCCTTGCATTCCTGGGATGAATCCCACTTGGTTATAGTGTATAGTTCTTGTAATGTGCTGTTGTACTCAGCTTGTGTTTTGTTGAGGATTTTTGCATCTATATTCATAATGGAAATCGGTCTATAATTCTCTTTTCTTGTGCTGTTCTTTAACTGGCTTCAGTATCAGGGTAATATTAGTCTCCTTGAATGAGTTAGGAAGTATTCCCTTCTCTTCAATTTTTTGGAAGTTTGAGAAGGATTGGCATTAATTCTACCTTAAATGTTTCTTAGAATTCACCAGTGAAGCCATCTGGTGCTGGACTTTTCATTGTTGGGAAATTTTTTTTTACTGATTCAATCTCCGTATTGTTGGGTTATGATTTATTTTTAGGAATGAACTTCTCAATTGAATTTCTTTGTGTTCAAAGAAAGCAAAATCTTGACAACATTTTCAAAGTGGATCTCCAAAATGAAAAAAAGCCAAGAGTGAGGGTTAATACAACTCTTGTAAATCAATTTCTGTGTGACTAGCAGTCTTAGAGAGCAGCGCAGGGGAGAAGCTGGGCAGGTACATGCACTGGGAATAATGACATACCACCACCCTTTTTCTTCTATTGGGACTTGGCGTCATTACCCAATCAAGATACTTCTGCCATCCTTTACTGCCCCCTTTGTATTCTGTTATACCCCTTTTGCATTTTAATGGAGTGGCCTGTGTCCCCCTGAGAAGTGAGTCATTAATTTTTCCACCATGAAATGTATTTTTTCTTGCTCTTGGTAGCTCACCATAATCTTCTCTGGGACAAATGAGATTTAAAAATTTGGGGGGATGGTGGTTGCATTTATATGAAGAAAGCATCATTCTTATTAATTAAAAACAGAAGAGGCAATTAAATCTGATTTGTTGAGTAGAAATGTATATTCTGTCCATATCCTGTAAAGAATTTTAACTTACATGACTTCAGTGCTGTCCATTTGGGGTATTCTCACCTGGGGTGCCTGAAGGCAAAGTTGATTTTGTTAAATAACAGCTCTCACATATACTTATGTGCTCTGAAGACACAAGAGAAAATCAAATGCTTTTTGTTAACAAACAAGGAACCTTAAATGGTCTTTCAGCTCAAACTGTTAGAGAAGAATTTCCATTTGCTTTTAGAGTATTTACAAATTTACATTAATTTAGAGAACTTGCATATTTACCACTTCTTAATTTTCCAATCATTGTTAACTTGATTAGTGTTTTAGTCTAATGATATTCATTGAAACTCCTTTCCTTATTTAAAGAAAACAAGTCCTCAATGGGCTTATTAAAGTGAATTCCAAAACAAATAAAAATATCAAGAGGTGAGGTAAAACTCCTTTGGTATTTATAAGCACATTGGAATTTTGAGTGCTTATAGTCAGTAGAGTAAAATGAAATCCAAACCAAAATTGGGCTTCCCCCACCCAAGCAGATCACATTAAGCAATTCTATACAAATGATACACAGAAGTGGTCATTTGCATTTCATTCTTGGGTGAAGTTTGCTATCATGTAGCTTTTGAAAAATTAAATGGGAATTTGGCCTGACCATTTTTACTGAACTAAATTATTTATTTCTTTCCATGTATGGGGAGGTGTGTCGGTATGTGTACATGCATAAGCAGAGTATACATGGAAGTGTGTGCTGCATGTGCATTTATGTGTAGTGTGTTTATATATATGGCATGGTGTGTGTTTAAAGATGAATAGCTTAACTAAGTGTACTTTGTTAAGTGTACTAAGTGTACTTTGTTAAAAGAATTCCCTTACCCACAAACTGTCAAGTAAGCCTGGGGTGCTTATGTCCTCTTGCTTTTTAATTTTTAAGAAGCAGATGGGGTATATTTGAAACTGAGCTTGTTGGCATGTTGCTGAAAACAGGGTACCAAATAATTCCATGTGGTTTCCTTTGAACTCCTTTCCATTCAGTTAGCTCAGTACATGATCTAATTTGTTGATCATAAAATACGTCACTAGTGCCTGTGGGCCCAGTGTGGAGCGAGGCTGCAGCTAGCAGAGAAGCATGCTGTGCACACTGTACAGCTGCCCTGCTTTCGGTGGTAAGACCCAGAAGGAGAACAGGGATCAAACGAATTAGAAAATTGCCCAATTTTGCAACCAACAGACAAAATATTTCATTCTTTCCATTAGTATAGATTTCCTTGGCTATCTGGGTTGTTTAAGGAGGAAAACTGAGGTAAAGATTGTGAGCAGGGAGTCAGAAAGATCTGGGTTCAAATTCTGGCCCCCCCACTTGCTAGTTGTGTCCCTTAGGGAAAGTTACTTACCACTTCTGTGCCTCAGTTTACTCATCTACGAAAATGGGGATCATAAAACTGCCATGCCTGGCACATAGTAGATACATGTAATTACTAGCAAAATAGAGATTTAGGTGGATTTTTTTCTTTATGATTTAGACAGCATTTAAATATTTGATTTACTTTGACTCCCCAAGAAAAATCCATGTTTTTCTTTCTACGTTTTATTAAAGACAATATTTCAAATTGTGAAGTATTGCTCTTCACATGTTGATGTATGTATGTGTGTGCCTGCCAATATGTGCACATATATGTGTACACAAATACATGTTTGTGTGTGCATGTGCATTTATAT
Organism: Cabassous unicinctus; assembly: GCA_029593785.1. Lineage (NCBI taxonomy): Eukaryota > Metazoa > Chordata > Mammalia > Cingulata > Chlamyphoridae > Cabassous > Cabassous unicinctus. The sequence continues at coordinate 6,406 of JAQZBX010073900.1, forward strand.
GTTTGTCCATTTGTGGGTGTGAGCCTTATTATGTATGAGTGCATATCTGCATGGTGTGTGTGTCTGTACACATACATGCATGTGAGTGTACACGTGTGCACATGCTTGTGTGTTCATGGGTATATTTGTAAGGATATGTGTGTGCTTGTATGTGAGTGCATGTATACACAAATATGTATGTGCTAATGTGTCTAAGAGTGTGCGATGTGTTTGTGTGCATGTGTGTGTTCATGACCATGTGTGTCTGTATGTGTCTGCCTGAGTGTGTGCATGAGTGCATATGTGCATGGATGTGTGTGCCTGTGTGCTTGCATGTGTACTGTGTTAGTATGAGTGCATACATGTGCACACATGGTAATGTGTGCATGAGTGTATACGTAACATATGTATGCATGTGGGTATGTGAGTGTATGTATACATGGATGTGGATGTGTGTGTGCCTGTATGCACATATGTGATAGTATTGCAGTGTGTGTGTATTGTGGGTGCATGTCTACATTTATATGTTTGTGCTTCTTTGGGGCCTTTTGAGGACAGAAGTTGTCATTTTCTTTTCTACACATAATTAAGTTCTTTCTGTAGATCTTTTAAACAAATAAATAGATCTTGCTCCCTCCCTTATTAAGATCGTTCATTGTTCTTTCATTTCAGGTAAAGTAAAATTCTAACACTTGGCTATGGCCTTTTATTCACTCAATAAAGTCCAGCCACAATGATTTTTTCTATTCCAAACTCTTCCTGCCTTCAGGCATTTGGAAATGCTGTTCCCACTTCCTGGAATGCTGTGCCCTATATTGTCACCTTCTCAAAGAGGTTGATATTGACTACTGAATATAACTAACTCACCACCACCCCAACCCCGGGTCCACAAGCATTCTTTTTTATTTTCTTCACAGCATATATTATTATCTGGAATTATGGTATTCATGTATCTGTTTAATTACGTATTGCCTTCCTCTTTCTATCCCCAACTTAGAATGCAAGCCTCATGGCTAAACCGGTGTCTGTATTGTTCACCTTCATGCCAGCAATTGGCACAGAAATCCCATAGTGGGAGTTCCATAAACATTTGTGGATTGAAAGAATGCTATAAATACTGAAGTTATATACACTATTAGGCATTGTTTCATACAATTAAACTCAAAGTAGAATAAAGTAATCAGATTATTACATTAATTAGCACACCCTTCTTCATTGACTTCAGGTACTTTTAAATTTAAATAATCTTCTACTATGTGCTTTATTCAATATATTTAAAGAGATCAAAGTCTTGACATATAATCAAAGCAAACGCCACAACCAACAAAAATATTACAAGGTAGGAGTTGTAATGCTTACTCTACTCTCATTTTTCTGATTAATACTCAAATTTAGAAATAGAATCCTGGGAATTTAGGGAAAAATCAACAAGGGGTAATCTTGGGTCAAGTGGTTATTTCTGTTAGGTTAATTGCTCCATTATTTACATAATGGATCCAAATTTTTAATTGCTACTTTTAGCCTGGGTATACACATTCATAGACATCTGGATACAAATTAAAAAAACTTTAGGCAACATTTGGTTGCTCCCAAATATCTGGATCTTTGACGTTGTATAGATGCAGCCTCAGAGACTTTGTGATACTATCTTAGCAGGGTCCCAGGGTTTGGAGAAACAGGGTGTAAAAGCACCTTCCTGTTTACTTTCTTTTCCCCACATGGCATCCTCTGTAGATCAGAGAAGTGTTTGCTGGTGCTGCATATGTGGAAAACACATGTAGCTGCAATAAGAAAAGCAGACTTCCATTAAGATTAGAAGCAGAAGTACACTAAAGGGTAACAATAAAATCCTGACATGTTTCCAGTGACTCCAGGGAAGTTTTCTATTATAGTAAATGTCTTACATCTCAGATCATTTTAGAACTCTTTAGGTTTCAATCTTCCTATTGTTGTTGCCAATGCAACTGGTCAAAATTTGTAGTTTCAAAACAGTTATAAGTGCCAGAAGTAGATACCAGGTGGCATATTGCGGATTTTAACAAATTGGTATATTTATCTGAATCTAATTTTGTGATTTTAAAAACCTGTTAATGAATGTCAATTTTATGAGACACAGATTCTCTAAAGCTGGATTTAAAGTCCCACTACATTTTGGCGGTTAGGAATAAGAGGGTGTACCTTCTGGAACATGGAATGAGACGTGTAGATAGACTGTTTCAAAAATGTTTTATGTGCCTGACAAAGGCTAAGAACATGTCTTGAATCAAAAGAGAGGCAGAGTCCTAGCCCAGTATTTGCTAGTGGCCTAAAGGCTCTAAGATTGAAACATTGTTTTACTGAATCTCCATGAGTTTCAGAGATGAATGACTCTCTCCTGTGTTAGTCAGTCAAAGGGGTGCTGATGCGAAATACCAGAAATCTGTTGGCTTTTATAAAAGGGTATTTATTTGGGGTAGAAGCTTACAGTCACAAGGCCATAAAGAGTAATTATTTCTCTCACCAAAGTCTGTTGCCACATGTTGGAACAGGATGGCTGCCAGTCTCTGTGAGGGTTCAGCCTTCCTCTTCCTCTTAAGGCTCCGTGGTCCCAGCTTCTTCCTGTCTCAGCTGTAGGTTAGCGTAAGGCTCATTTCTCTCTCCCTGGGGCTTGTTTCTTTCTGGGCTTTCTCAGCTGTTTAGGGCTCTGGTTTCTTCAGCTGAAACCTACCAGGCAAAAGGCTTGGCTTTCTCCCCTGGGCTCCAGTATCCAAAATTAACTCTCTTGTGTTCTCCTCCATGTATTTACTTTCCTGTCTTTGATTGATTATTCATTTATATAGTCCACAAAGAGGGAGGGGTGTGTGTGTGACTCAAACCAAGTCACTCTAATGACATGGTCAAATAAAAGCCCTAATCTTGATTTAATAAACTAAAAGTGAAACCTCTGAATCTAATACAATCTAATACACCCAGAGGAACAGACCAGTTTATAAATACAATCCAATATCTCTTTTTGGAATTCATAAATAATATCAACTGCTACACCTACCTACTTCTGTATAGTCATCTTTAACAATCTTCAACCCTTCGGCATGATCTCAATGAGTTTTTATAGTGATTTTGAGTTTTAATGAATACTTTGAACACTTGATGTTAATCTACCATTAACTTCATCATTTCTTCAATGTTTTAAAGGGGCCGGAGCCTTGACAATCTCATCAAAGTAACCCCTGAAGTAAACAGAAGTAAACATGGGTAAGGGTTATGTCTAATCTTTCATCCTTTCCCCTTCCCATCAGTTCCCTTCCTTTTCCTTTATTTGTGTCACTCATCAGAGAAGATGTGTCGAAAAATCTTTGGACTGGAATCAGAAAGTCTGAACTTCATTGCCTTCCAGCTGGGTGTCCTTAAGAAAGTCTTTTGACCATTCAGAGCTGCAGCTTCTTTGGTTATAAAATGAAGATCATAAATGTCTGTTCCACCTTTAGCACTTGATTGTTGTAAGGATCAAGTGAAATAATGGATATAAAATCTCTTTTTAAAAATGTACTACAAATGCAAACTATAGACAAAATGTAGTTTAGTTATAGCTATCGCATTAGACGGAATACTTGGAGGGGCCAGGTAAGAGCTTTGGCAAATTATAACATTGTTACTGAATTATTTTTTAAAGTCAAACTTAGTCATAATTTTATGGTTTTATTTGAGGGTAAATAGGAAACTGAGCCAGTTTATCAATGATTTATATGGAAGTCACAAATTTTGTTCTTTAAATTAAGGCCATAAACTGGTATTTATTTCTTTGGAAGTTAAGAACAAAATCCATCTTGAGTACATGTAATTTCTTAAGCTTAAAAAACAATTAATTACATTTTTACTTATCATGTTTTTGTTTCCTTTTTTGTTTAAAGCTCCAAAGACCTTGATGAGCTCATCAAAGTGAACCCACAAACAGAAAAAAGTGTTCAAGAGTAAGATTTAATGTGTCCCTTTTTCATTTCATGCTAACCAATGCATAACAGCATCATTGAATAATCATTTTATTTAGTGATGCTGAACACAGTGATAGTTCCAGAAAAGCCATGTAACCTGACAACCTACATCCAAAATGTTAAAGATTTCAGTCAATTAATTTCTGTATAATGGAGGCAATCTTTGATTAATTAGGTCTACTGCTGTTTTCCAGAATGGACAGTATGTTTTGATTTGTTTATTTTAAGCAGAAGTAGTGGCACAGGAGAGGAGAAAGAGAGCTAGACTGGAGCTGACTCTGGCCTCACTGACCTCAGAGTAGTTACTTAAGTTGTCTGAGGAAATTGGACAAGGGGCTTTCAAGTCACTTCCAACACTATTCCAGTTACTAAGTTCGAATAAGACAGTTGATGTTGTGATTAGATGCATGTCCTCAAGAGCTGGATTGCTTAGGTTTAATTTCCAGCCTTGCCACTATTAGCAATGTAGGAAAATTACTTAATCTTTCTATATCTCAATTTTTCCCTCTGTGAAATTGAGATGATAAGGCTTCCTAGGTCATAAGATTGCTGTGATAAACCAATGTAAATCCCTCAGAAGAGGGCCTGGCACACCATAAAGTTTCTAAAAACATTAGCTATTGTTCTTTATCAATGCTATCATAGTTTGGTCCAAATACTTATATGTGTAGTCACCATTGCAAAACTTTCAGCCCTTTAAAATGATTCCGGTCTCAATAAATATTTTATAATATAATATTGTTATAATAATTTTTTTCATTTTTAGTAAGTATTTGTAAACACTTGATGTAAATCTACCACCAACCTGATCATTTCTTCCATGTTTTAAAGGGGCCAAAGTCTTGACAACATCATCAAAGTGACTCCTGAAACAAACAGAAATAACCAAGGGTGAGATTTATGGAACTCTTGTATCTCTTCCTTTTATCTATTCGGATGAAATGTATTGACCCACCATAGAGGTATCCACTAATGGAACCCAACACCAACAGCTCTAGTGTCAGAAACCTTATGTTTAAGTCCTTCCTCTGATCTCCCTAATGGTGGGCTTAAGGAAGAGAAAGAATTTCTTAAAATACAGGAACGATCCCTTCCTTCCTTGCCTCTTCCAGCTTTTGGTGGCTCATGCCTTCCTTAACTTTTGGCAGCATCACCCCAATCACTGCCTCTGTCTTCACATGGTCTTTCCCCCGATTGTCTGTGTCTTCTTCCTTCTCTTCTAAGAACTTCTGCCACTGGATTTGGGGACACCATAAATCCAAGGTGATCTCATCTCAAGATCCTTAACTTACTTACATCCGCCAAGACCTTATTCCAGACAAAGTCACATGCTGAGGTTCTCGGTGGACACACTCAACCCTGCACAGCATTCTACAGAAAGGTCTTCATGTGAAGGGAAGCTTTTCTTTCCTTCTCCCTCCATCATTTACTCCCTCTTTTCTTATTCTCTACCACCCAAATCATTTCCAAAGTTGAGAGGTCACTTTTAAAAATTATACTTAATTTATTGAAATAATAAGGAATGCACAGAAATGATATCTGTCTTTTACATAGAGAGGATTTTCTCTAAGGCATGTAGTGTTAAGTGAACAATCAGGCATAAAATCATGAAGCTGAAAACATAAATTGTTATGCTAGTTTGAACCTGAATTAGGTAGAAAAATACCAAGACATAGCTCTCTTTCTAACATATTTCCTTTTTTACTTTGCATGTGCATATGCTTTCTACTTTTACAGTGTATAACTACCATGTACTATTTTATTAGACTAGATCAGGGGTCAGCAAACTTTTTCTTAATGCACAGATAATAAATAGGCCTTGGGGGCCAAACCATCTCTGTTTCAACTACTCTGCATAGTGCAAAAGTAACCATATAGGTAATTTTTTTAAATGAATGGGTATGATGATATTCCAATAAAACTTTATTTATAAATATAGGTGACAGGCCAGATTTGACTTAGGGACAATTGTTTGCTGACCCCTGGACTAGACAGTATACAAGATACAAGAGTTTAAGAGTAATTCTGTTTTGAGGATGATGTGAAAAAAAACAAGAATAAAACTAAATTAAATTCTTATATATACACAGTTGTAGAAGAAGGAAGAAATTAATTGATCATAGTCACTCCTTTGATAGAGAACTAAAAGAAAATTTAAGTGACGGAATCTTACTAAGCAACAGTCATTTGATTCAATATTAATGTTGAAAAAAATGTACAAATTATTATTGCTTTTAGTTGACTTTATCAGCCATTGAAGCTAACAATTTTTTTTTTTTTTTTTTAGAAACCAAGACCTACGCAATCTTATCAAAGTGATCCCCTCAGCAAATACAAGGTAAGAATAGCAAGGACTCCTGAGCAAATATCCAATTTATGCCAACAAATAAGATTAATTATTTGACAAAGGACATTTTGAAAGGGGACATATAAGAAAATGAGAACAAGTTTATTTGTTGATGTGTGATAATATTAGATAGATTTTTCTTTTTATGAGTTCCATTTATATGATTATCATATTGTTGAAAATGTTCATATCAAGACTAATTATGCATAATTACTACTTGAGAGATTCTTTTCAACACAATAATGGCATAAGTGTATTAGAACTGTAAATTTATAGTTAATAAATTATAAGTTGATGAAACTGAACAAACCAAAGAATATTGGTTCTCTGCTCTCTCACAAACTCAAGGATCAAATATTAAATGACTTCTGAAAAAATTGGCAACATATAACACTCTTATACTTGATTGGAATATTTTTGCATAATATTGAATTGACTTCTATGTTCTTGAAATTTAAGACCCATTTAAACCCGAAGAAACAGTTAAGAAAAGCATGGCAGAGAAACTCTAAGATAGTTGTAAGCTACGTTGCATACAATTATTGTGAAGGTAATGTTGACATAAAAGCATTGTGCAGCCGTAAGGAATTATTGTGACCTTGAGAGACAGGCAGGCTGCTCCTGGGGAAAGAACATGGGATTTGAGACCCAGTTGCTGTGGTTTCACTCCTCGTTTACCCTAGCCACTTTGTATGTTTGTGGTCCAGTGAGTGGCTTAACCTCTCTGAAACTCAATTTATTTATAATGGGGGAACAGTAATATCTACCTTATGGGTTGTTTTGGGGCCCAGGAAACAATGCTTTTTACTTTAGGAGACGACCAAATGATTCACAAGTGTTCACATAAAAATCAGTCATCACACTTGCTGAGCTCCCACTGAACTTGATTGTTTTTTATTTTGTTTTAGCAGTGAACAAGGTCTTGAACTTATTAATGCAAGCCCCAAAGCTGTCAAAAATACTACTAGGTAAGGGAAGGATGTTATTTATTCATTTTGCTTTGTTTCTCCTTAACTAATTACAATGTGAACATGAATGACTTATAATCTAATCATCCTATAGGTAAATTGAAAGCACCTTGAAAAATCATCACAATTTTTATATTTCCCCAGAAAGTTAGATTACTAACACATGAATAGCAAGAAATAGAGGCAGCTGAAAGGAGTTATTGAGAAATTGGGAGTAGGAATGTTGTTACTCCATTCATTGTTTATGTTTTGTTTTTACAGTATTGAAGTTCATACTTTGTCTCTGGGATTTATTAAAAATTTTATTAAAACTTATCAATGATAGTTAATTAAAAAAAGACTCAGACAAATCATTAGACTCATCATGAGCTATATCCTTCCCCTCATTTTGGTATATTATATTTTCTGGTAGCAAGTGGAAACTGAGTGATGTTTGTTATTCCTTAAATCATTTGCTATTCCCAACAAGGTTAAGGGGGAAATTTTGATAATTCTTTAAGTAGTATCTGTCAGATAATGAGACTAAATTTTTGTCTCTGGTTATATGGAGATAAATATATCATTACACATTACTGTTTGATATATCTTAAGAGTGTTTTCATGATTTCTCATTTGTAAGTTTTGTTGGCACATTCAAAAATCAAAGTTTTAGAGATGGAAGGGACCTCAGGGAACACTCAGCCCAGTAGTTTAAACACATTTTGAAAAACTGTTCCAGTTGAACCTACTCATTTTGCAGAAGAAGAAAATTAAGATTCAAAAAGGTTAAGTGATTTGACCAGGGTCACAGAGAAAATCAGTGGAAGACTGATTGTAGTTCTGTGATCTCTTAGGCAGTGAATAATTACTGAGCACCTATTGGGTTCACAGCTTACAACTAGGTATCATCAGTTGCACATTAGGTATAATTATAGGCCGTGAACACTAAAAAGAGAATTCAGTAGACATACTCAATCTTATTAACAGGAGGCAATTATCATAGATTAAAGCTAATTATGTACTGGGGGCTAGAGATGTTACTCCAAGACAATAATAGGTTGTCAATTTAAATTATTACATTTTGGAACACTTATGCACTGCCTGCTGAATATAGAATACATTGTCTCTGAATTGCATTTAAAAGAAAAAGACACATTGAATAGCTAATTTCATAACCATGACAAGCGGTAAAATT